>VOQZ01000240.1:0-43746 GCA_008079305.1 Phytophthora palmivora | reverse complement strand
TACGAGTCAAACATCATCTCAAACTCCTTGTGACCTACCACCGCCTTGGACAGCAGAATTCTACTTGTGGATTGTTGATGGAGAGGAAGAAATCTTGTCACTACATAGAAACAGCATGGAATTAATGGAGACTATTGTTATCAATACGCGTGAAAACGCACAATGGCAAGCGAAGTCTGATGCCTGCAAGACGAAGTTGAAGGAATTAAAGCAGAAGCGCAAGCGCAAAACTAACGACAGAGCACAAGGAACGCAACTATCTGGCGAGGAGATGTCGAACGCAGCTAAAAACTGGCCGAAGATTTCAACGGTGCCGAAAGTGGTTTGTTGACAACTCAAAAGGAAATCGCGTTGGCTCGAGGCTGGATCGAGATCAATATCATCGAGGCTAAGCGAATTCTGGATACCGATGTGGCCGATGAGGAAGCAAAGCAGGCGTTGATCACTGCTGTAGCTGATCAAACTACCCAGATTTTAAAGGAAAGACTGTTGCTAGTGCAATTATTGCCTGAGGCTGATCGTGCGTTGCTAAGTGACTTGGACGCTTGGACAAAGCTCACATCTGGTAGTTCCAGTAAAGGCGACAAAATTGAGTGTCAACGCAAGGCAGCAGAACAGAACAAGTTGCTTAAGAAGCGCAGTGAGTTTCAAACCCAATTAGAGACATTAGATCCGAACGATACAGACACTTCGCGACTTCAGCGGAGATATGAACGTGAGATTTCCAAGATAGATGCAAAGCTGGCGCTGGTGTCGGAGAACAAGCCAACACAGCTCCTTGAGCGCTGCGGACGCCACATCATCGCGTCATCTACCAAAAACGTGATCTCTCTCGTTTCCGGGCCAAACGGGGAGATCGTTTTTCACCGACCATCGGGAACGAAGGCCGCTCGAGACGTGAACTTTCAAGTCCGACTGGAGCGCAACCGATGGAACCACGTCGTGCTCTCTGCTGGAGCGAAAGAGCTCAGTCTGGTTCTTAATGGCGAGCTCAAGACCGTCCGTCGTGGAGTGTTCGACCTTCCGATGAGTCGAATTGGGAGCAAGGAGAAGACTGAGTCGTTCCAAGGCTACATCCAAGAGATCCGCTACTGGAAGGAGTGTCGTAATCTCCAGCAGATCCAGCAGAATGCTGCTTCCATCCTGCATGTGACCAAGTCCAAGAATCTTATCGGCTACTGGACGTTCGAGGAAGGCATGGGCGATTTGGTGGACGATATGTCATTGAAGCTGCCTCGCTCCGCCTGCTTTAGCACAGATTGGATCAATACGACACTCCAGAAGTTCGCAAGCGGTTCGGTGATCCTCCCACGCCGTCATTGCGAGACCAAACGTGTTGCATGGTGAACCAGAAGTTGAAGTTGTTGGCTCAGCGCGCACGCGACGGGAGCTGGACAAGGTGCCATGCCGCCAACAGTGCGAGGAGATTGTTGCGTATCGACAACTGGAACGTCACCACCGTGTCGAGTGTGTTCATCGCGTGGTGGCGTGCAAAGAGATCGGATGTGAAGAGTGTTCGCTTCAGCGATGAATCTGAACATCTTCGCACCAAGTGCGAGCGTCATTTGCTGCGTGACGAACTGGTACGTCGCTTCCACGAGAACGGGAGCTGGTTGAGTGCGTCCTCAACTGTCGTGAGCTCATACAGAGGCGATTGTTGAAATTGCATTGCCACAAAGAATGTGTGAATCGACTTGTTCTGTGTCCATGGGACGACTGTGGCGAGACGATCGTCGCCAAGTCGCTTGCGAAGCATCTCGAGAACGAATGCCGTAGTGCGGCGAAGATGAAGAGGGAGAAACTGGCAGAGAACGGTCGACAAAGACTCCAAAGAGATTGATCATTCCAGCAATTGGACACTTTGTATTGCGATTACGCTAGCAAGAGCTGCAGAACTTAAGCCACCAGCGTCGAGGCCGTAGCCGACTCGTACTTCCAGTTGGGCGAGAGCTTGCGGTTCTTGCGGTAGTAGCGAGCGAGACGGTGGATACGCGACTCAATGAGAATGAGACGGAACTTGGAGTCCTTGTCCTGACGGTTGCGCTCCAAGTGCTTGCGGACAGCCACAGCCTTCTTGATGAGCATGTACAGGTCCTCCGGGAGCTCCGGGGCGAGACCTAATAGTACATAATTACCCGTGTACCCCCACGTCAAACGGAGAGGCAAGGGCCATCGGATCCGCACGTCAGGTGATACCGAGCACGTCCGAGCGAGGCAAATAACAGGGATTACGTCAGTATTTCATCCAATGAAAGAGCGACAGAGCGACTGGAACGCACCGTTCTTCTTGAGCAGACGCAGCACCTTGGAGCCCGTGACGCTCTTGACCTGCGCAATGCCGTGCGAGTCACGCAGGATGACGCCGATCTGCGAGGGGGTGAGACCCTTCTTGGCGAACTTGCAGATGTGGTCCTCCACGTCCTCGGCCGAGACCTTGAGCCACGAAGGCGGCGAGCGCTTGTACGGGCGAGCAGACTTGCTCATACCCTTGCCGTGAGAGTGCATGCGACCCATGGTGACTGACTGGAGTGCTTTGACTTGCTGGAGAGGAGATCAAGAGTGAGGCCATTAAGCACTTGGCGGCATACTAGACTCGCCTGAGCCAATGGACTCCCAGCGCCACGCAATTGGATGAAATAGACAGCTCGGACATGTGATTGGTGGATGCAGACAGTGTATCGTCAACATTCGTGACGTGTCCGCACAATACTGTTATATATTACTGCGGCTTTTGACGGAGAACAGCGAGGGTTCAACCATTAAACGCATTTGACCATGAGCGACGACGAAGGTGTGGCGTTCCAGTCGAATGCGCTGGACGTGGTGGGATCCTGGCTGCTAGGCAGCGAGGGAGATGATACGGAGCAGGACACGCAGCAGCAGACGCAGCATCGCCCCGTGACGCTTTATCGTCCGTCATCCTCGTCCAAGTCGCTGCCAAGCCTCACGCGACCAAACGCTGCGGTTCATGCGGACGCAGCATTGACAGAGCAGGAGCGCGAGATGAAGCGTAAATTACTGCGTAAGACACGCGGTAGTCGCGTCGAGGAGGCGGCCAAGGCAGAGCTAGAGGCGCAGAAACAGCGCGACGAGGCGCAGGACGAGGAAGAGCAGGAACTTGTGCGACTCAAGACGCAGAGCGGAAGAGACGAGAAGAAGCGCAAACGTACGGCGCAGGACGAACTGCTGGATAAACTACGCGAAGAGGCAGCCAAGAAGAAGGCTAAGAACCTGAAGAGGAAACTGCAACTGCAGCGCAAGAAACAGCAGCAGCGACAGCAGAATGGAGTCGCTGCCGCGCATTGATAGAATGTACTTTAACTTAAGGAGGCAGGTTTGCACAAGTGCGCGATGCGTTGTTGTAACCACCGGATCTCGTGCTACGTAAGTTCGTCATACATTTTCAAGCATTCCATACCGTTCAGCTGACATCAGCGTTTCATTCCCACTGGATGGCATCTAGTCAACGACGGTGTTATTGAGGGCGGGTTAACTCTCTAAAGGCCGACATTCGCTTGGGAGGTGGCCAGATCCGCTCCTGTAGTATTATAGGTGACCTTGATCACTCTGTGGTAGCTCGATGGGCAACCTGGTCTTACATTCTACGTTTCTTCGCCTCTGAAGCGGTTAGTGTACTTAACACTTCGTTCGTGGGGCCAGCGTGGGTTTCCTAACGCCGGACTCAGTCCTTCCAGCACCAACGACATCGTGGAAGCCTTCATCATCGACAAATACCATCGTAGAGATCGAAGATCACAAGTCTGGGGGCTCTGGTTCATCACCGCAACTGTACCAATTCCATTAGCTGTGAAGATGCATACAAAGAGGCATGTTGAAGTGGAACTTTCCTTTTTCAGCGGCCTCTGAGTGGTCTAAAATCGGTCCCACCAATCACAGCGGCCCACTTCATGACAAACTTCGATGACCATCACTCTTGTCAATGGCTTCAAAAAGTGTACCTGAAGAGTCACTGCGTTCGTTCGCTTTCACTTTCTAATCTCCCTCCTACTCCACAAGTCTCTATTGCGTCATGGGTAACCTCTTGTCCTTCTCCCTCGAAGCGCTCTACAGCAGCTTGGCCTCGTACTTTGGCAACCGCGAGAGTCGCATCATGATCGTCGGCCTAGATGCCGCTGGTAAGACGACGCTTCTCTACAAGATCAAGCTGGGTGAACTAGTGACCACCATCCCTACTATCGGCTTCAACGTCGAGACCTTTGAGTACAAGAACGTCAAGTTCACAGCCTGGGACATCGGCGGCCAGGAGAAGATCCGTCGCTCTGGAAGCACTACCTGTTCAACAACGACGCCGTCATCTTCGTTGTCGACGCGTCCGACCTCGATCGGATCGACGAGGCGAACAAGCTCTACATCTGATCTTCGAGGCTGAAGAGCTCGCCAATACCAAACTGCTCGTGTACGCCAACAAACAGGACCAGCCCAACGCCTTGTCGGCGGATGAGATCCGAGAGAGAATGGAGCTGTCGGAGGTGACCAAGAACCCTACGTTTGTGCAGCCCTGTGTTGCAACGCATGGAGATGGAATATACGAAGGTCTCGATTGGCTGAGCAAAGCAGTCACGGGCGAGCTTTCCACGTAAATAATCATCCGTGTTCGAACGTGCTCGTGTCGTTTCCATATCTCACGTGCCTCCTCACGCACCGAAGCAATAAATGCAATTGGACGTTCCTTCTGCTTCTCAGCGTTTGGAGACGTTAGATACTAAACATGCAAAATTGGTAGGACAACGACTTCACAAAATGTATTTGCTTTCAAAACACGGGGTTTGGGGTAGTTGCATGCAGTTCAAGCGAAGTTGAAGTGCCATCACAACTCTGTAACTTTTCCTTTGTCCGGACTGACTAATAGTCCGGTATCAACCGCTAAGTTGTAGAGTGGTCTCCGTACCGTTGCTGTCTTGAATAAAAGCCTGCATGTGACACGTTCTTTTCATTTCTTTACAAACGTCAAGTATAAAAAACGGTCGGCATTTACATGAATGCTAACCAGATCGTATAATAGCCGATCATCATTTTACCATTTGCAGACGAACGACCAAGATACCAAACAATGAGTCTGCGCCCTGAGGAAGAGTGGTTGGATGAGGCCCAGCAGTGGGCGGATTGGGACGTGAACGCCGGTACCAAGACGCAGGTGCAGCAGCTTGTGGCGACCAAGGACGTGGCCCGTATCCGCGAACTGTTCGGCAGTCGTGTGGCCTTCGGCACCGCCGGACTGCGTGCCGTAATGGGACCCGGACCCGCGGCCATGAACGACCTGGTGGTGATCCAGGCATCACAAGGCATCTGCAAGTACCTGACGCGACAATTCGGCGAGCGAGCCAAGAGCATGGGCGTGGCTGTGGGCTACGACCACCGTGAGCACGGCACACTCAGTTCCAAGCGATTCGCGGAGCTCACAGCCGCCGTCTGTGTGCACTACGGCATCAAAGTGTATCTCTACGAGGGCTTCGTGGCCACGCCGCTCGTGGTGAGTTAGTAAAGCATTGAGCACTTGGTAGAGTCAAGTCTAACTAGTCTCGTTGTGATGCAGCCGTTCTGCATTGAGCAGAAGGGATGCGCGGCAGGCGTGATGGTCACGGCTTCGCACAACCCCAAGGCCGACAACGGCTACAAGGTTTACTGGAGCAACGGCAGCCAGATCATCCCGCCGCATGACGAGGGTATCGCCTACGAGATCATGACCAATCTGGCCCCCTGGAAACTGTACGATGATTCACTGGAAGAGCTCAAGAAAGCGTTCCCGAAACTGATCGAGAATCCCAGGGATGAGCTGACCAATTGCTACTTCGAGCGGGCCCGCAGTCTGTGCCGCTTTCCGGAGCCAACGCCAATACGACACTCAGATCGCCTACACTGCCATGCACGGTGTTGGTCATGCGTTCACGAGCCGCTCCTTCGCAGCTTTCGGACACAAGGAGTACGTCCCGGTTCAGGCTCAGCTTTTGCCTGATCCTGAATTCCCCACTGTGGCTTTTCCAAACCCAGAAGAGGGCAAAGGAGCGCTGCAGCTCGCGATGGAAACTGCTGATGCCAACGGAGCGAGACTGATACTAGCCAACGACCCTGATGCTGATCGTTTGGCGGTTGCAGAGCGAGACCCGAGCACAAAGTCTGGCTGGCGTATCTTCACGGGAAACGAGATCGGCGTCCTGCTGGGCTATTGGGAACTTGAGCAGTACTTGCGCCTTAATCCGGACTGCGACCGCAAGGAGCTGTACTTCATCGCATCGACGGTGTCGTCAAAGATGCTGCGTGCAGTCGCAAATACTGAGGGCTTGAACTTTGAGGAGACACTCACTGGTTTCAAGTGGATGGGCAACAAGACTGCTGAACTGCGTGAAGCAGGTAATACTGTGCTGTTCTCGTTTGAAGAGGCTATCGGGTTTTGCGTTGGTGATCTTGTGAAGGACAAGGACGGTGTGGTCGCCGCTGCTGTATTTACAGAGATGGCGGTGCAGCTTGAAGTGACTAAGAAAATGACGGTGGGCCAACACCTTAATGCCCTCTACGAGCGCTACGGCCATTTCGTTACTCAAAACCACTACGTCAAGTGCTATGACCCCGTAAAATTCGTGCTATCTTCGAGCGTCTGCGTAACAACGGGAAGTACTGGGAGAGCTGCGGTGACTTTGCTATCACCGATGTGCGTGACCTCACCACGGGTTATGACAGCTCCCGTCCGGACAAGCGCGCTGTGCTTCCTGTAAGCAGCTCGACTGAGATGATCACGTACACGTTCGCAAACGGATGCGTTGCCACTCTGCGTACGAGCGGCACAGAACCGAAGCTCAAATATTATGTCGAGCTCGCTGGTCGTGTGGGTCAGACTCGAGAGGAGGTCATCCTAGAGTTGAGGAAGCAGGTTGAACAGATTGTGGAACTCATGCTACAGCCAAACGAGAACGGCCTGGAGCTTCCGCCTTCGGACAAGTAACTATTCTACGTGTAGAGGACAAGTTGAACACCTGCGCTAAGAGTACCAGTTTCTAATGTACTTGTCATTGATAGCCTTTTGTGTTGTTGCTTCTTGTGACCTCTTGGCTTGTATAGATGTATAATTCATTTTCTGGACTACCCTTGAGGTGTTTGTTGCGTGTGTAAATTGTTTCGCGAAATGGAGGTCAACTTCCCTGTGCATTAACCGCTGGTTTCTTCTGCGGGGACCCCGAAGTACATATCCTGCATTGTAAACTGCAGCGACGCTAGCCCACCAGTGGAGCTACCTCCTTCGATAACTTCAACCTCGGCTCCAGAAGACGAAGGTGGTGTAAGGATTCGACGATTCTTCCCTTTTTCTTCTTCCCCTTCTGATTCGAACCAGCACCGTTGACACCGTTAAAGTCCGGTGAGTTCTGTTCAATTGGTCTGAAGCAAATCGTATTCTTCACCTCCGGCATCTGCTTAGGCGGAGTTTCAGATAACGAAGACGACATGGCCATATTGATGCTCGCGGCCAAATCTAGGGGTGGAGGCATCTCTGGTGTAGCGGGGCGACCTCCACCGTGACCGTCAAATACAGGCGAACCGCCAATACCAAAGTACGAATCCATCTCCATAACAAACAGTTGCTCATCGCCGTTGGCATATCCCTCGGGCGCCATCGCCATCGTGCTTGCGCTGAGATCTTGACTCGGATTCGGTCCCTTGCGCTTCACTTCTAGAATTTGTCCGTCTGGGTGGTCCTCGTCAATTGCTCTAAAGGTCACCTTCGGGTGTGCCCACAGCGGTAGAGATCTTTGGGCAAACGTTCTAAGCTCACTCTTAGCACTGACATCATCGATGCTGTTGGTTGAGTTTGTGTGATCTTCAAAAGCACAAGAAATAGATTCAGACTTTCGTCGGCCCGGCCCAAGCAGCTCCCACGACTTGAGTTCTGTCACGCTAGCTTCAAAACCAAACGATGACGACGAGGACTTGGAATTCTTCGTCTTCGGGTCAGATGTCGCGCGAGCATGGTCTGCTTTGTGCTGAGAAAGCGCAGTTACGCGCATGTCATACAACTTGAGAACGGAATCACAACAGGTCAGCATTTTAAGCCCATCAGGAGCAAATAGGCAACATAAGTGCTGGCGCAGTCGGCGACGGCGCGAAGCCACATCCGTGTCATTTTCGAAATGCTGATGGCTGAAATCTATTGCCGAAGTGGCGAGTTGAGATAGCAGTGCTTGCGATACATCCAGAGCTGACTCCATGATTGTGCTGCTACGCATGCTTCCAGTCATAGGTGGGCTATGGAACGCTGGGCCTGGAGGAGATGACGACGAAGGAGACGTTGACGACATAGATGAAGAAGACGAGGTAGACGACGAACGCGTTGTACGCGCTTTGAAGGAAACTGGCGCTGTAGTCGTATGGGGAGTCACAGCTGGCACAGTAGGAATCTTGAGTTCATGACGAATTCGAAGCACCTGTGTCTGCGTCCGCGTCTCAAGTGCGCGAAAGTCAGCATAAAAATCGTTCACTTGTCGGAGCGGGAAACCTGGTCCTAACCCATCAGCGTCGGATTCAGCAGCACTCTCAACTGTGTTTGCGTGTGTGTCAGCACTAATGCGCGCACCTTCTGGGTGGAGCGCATATAGATGACTCGTGCCATGCGCTGAGGTCACATTAATCCATTTGCCGTCCTGACTGAAGGCAATGTCTTGGATGCTTGCGTGGGTGATCCCACGCTGCAACTTGTATATCAATTGGTGGTAAAGCGTTCCATGTCCAGCGGCTGCTGGTCCGCTGGGCTTGTTTACAATGCTTTGTAATGGTGGTGACAAGCGGTATACGTGCAGATTTTGTCCTTTGGTAGAGTTCGTTGCCAGAAGTAGTCCAGAAAAGTCCAACGACAGGTTCACTAATGCAGTGGAATGGCAGGGAAAATTTGCCATAACGCGCTTTGTAACCAAGTCCTGCACGACTACCCACCCCGGGTGCTTCTTCGACGCCATTGCTGCCGCATCATCGTTTAATGACGTATTATGTTGGTCCATGCTCGCAGACCCATTGAGAGACGATTTTCGTGACCGGCCGGAATTTCGACGACCAGACTGTGACTTCTGCGCGGGATGGTTGTGCATCCCATTTGACGGTTTACCAGGTGAAGACGACAAATACGGGGCGATGGTGGCACGTCCGACTTCTGACAAATAGTAGAGCCCTGAAGCCACATTCTGCGCCACGTCAATAGCCGTATAGGATGGCGAAGATCTGTCACGACTTTCAACAGCCATGCCACCGTTCACAAGGGCCTCGATCGGTACGTCGTCAAAGTCCGAGTCGCTGTCTCCTTGGCCTGATAATGCCTGTTCTCGCCTGGAGGTTTGGTTTGTATCTACTCCTTGTGTGAATCCTGGATACGCCAACCACCGCGGGCCTAGAGCCATAGCAGGAGAAGCCGTGACGATCGTCTGCTGTAGCTGAAAGGTGGCCAAGTCATAGAGAAGAAGTTCTCGAGTCTCGCAGAGCACAGCGGCCGTTGTGGCATTGGTCTGTATGTCCAGCACCAGCGACGGCGACGGTAGCAACTTGTGCAGCAGTTTCTGTTCGTCCAGAGCCAGCACTGAAATGTCCTCGTGTCCGTCGTCTTCCTCCTCTGCTGTGGCAGACACAAAGTCCTCGTCTTCGTCGTCACTGGAGAGTTGCGAGGAGCTCCGTTCCGACACGAATAGAGCCCCCAACGCTAGCGCCGCTGTCGGCAGCTCGAAGAGGTGGAAGAAGCGCACGTCCGAGAGTCGCGCCGCGTCCATTTCAGGGTCCAGCAGCAGCTAGAGACAAGCAGAACTGCGTCGTTAGGTCGCAGTGGCATGAGCAGAGACCCAAGAGACTCACCTGCACGGGCGCGCAGCTCTCACGCGTGGCGCTGAATCCGTCGAGGCGATAGAGACGCCAGTCGGAGCGCGTGCACAGCAGCAGGAACGAGCGGCTGCACACGCGCTGAACGGCGCAGAACGTCACGTCTAGAGACGCCTCGGGGGCGGCTGACGGCGCGTTCGATGCGCCGGGAGCAGGCGGGGATGATGGCGTGATCGACACGTCGCTGGACCCGCGGCGGCGAGAGGTACGCGCGCTGGTACGGCGCGTCGAGCGGGTGGAAGGCTTCATCTTGCAGATGCGCTTGCGTTATGAGCCGATTCTCCGAAGAAGAACTATCCTTCAACCCCAGCCTGGAATAATTTATATCTTCCGACTGATCAAATGTTGGGTAAGAAACTGTAAGATCTTGTCTTCTGGTTAAAATTCTAGTCTATTGCAAATACA
Organism: Phytophthora palmivora; assembly: GCA_008079305.1. Taxonomy (NCBI): domain Eukaryota; phylum Oomycota; class Peronosporomycetes; order Peronosporales; family Peronosporaceae; genus Phytophthora; species Phytophthora palmivora. Next base: position 33,477 of record VOQZ01000240.1, on the reverse strand, counting down.
GTGGGTCTGTGAAATTGTTACAGTATCAATTGTTAGAATCTTCTCGTGAAAAAGCCGATCCTCGCTCTTCCAGGGACTTTGATCATGAGCGAGACGCTGGGACTCGTGCTGAACGACGGACACGGGCTGCTGCTCAAGGCGGAGGGCGACCTCGCGTACACTGCGCGCGACCAGAAGAACGGCTTCTTCACGTGCATCGCCGAGAAGGCCATCGACTTAGGCCAGTTCGCTGAGGGGGACGACGACGACGCGGCTGAACCGGACGAGGACCAGCCACTGCCGACTGTGCGTCTCGAGACGAACAAGCGCTCGCTGCTGATCGCCAAGTTTGAGACGGGCGGCCGTGAGCGCACACTGGTGGTGTCCAAGCCTCGAGGCCAGGCGGACGGAGAGTGATTTAATCCATACAACAGAATGCTAGTGCTTTGTGCTTATTATCCAGTCGCATTTGTATATACCTACGTGCTAGTTGCTTAATTGTCGCTCTCGACAGAATGCTCATCACTGCGCTCTTCCTTCTCGTGAGTCTTCTTGTGTCGTGCAAAATTCGACACTTGTGTGAACTTCTTCTGACATCCTTCATAGGGACACACATAGGGTTGGAAACCGGCGTGCATCCAGATATGTTCCTTGAGCGACACTGAGTGGGCGAAACTCTTGCCGCAGCCGTCGTAGTGACATGTGTAAGGCTTAATGCCGGCGTGTGTGCGTTCATGTGCTCGCAGGTTTGAGCTGTGTGCATAGCGCTTGGTGCAGCCGGCATATGAACATTTGAGAGGTTTCTCCCCTGTGTGTGTCCGAATGTGGTTCTGCAGCTCTGAACGCCCTCGAAACTGTTTGTTACACGTCGGACACTCGTGCTTCTTACTGGGCTTCACGCGGGACTTGGTCACCTTCGGCTTCGAGTACATTTCGACTTGCTCGAGGAATTTGTTCTGGTTCTCGTTGTTTGTGATAGCCGACATCTTGGACGTGTTCAACGCCAGAGAATTGGTTAGATGACGAACAGTGCTAGTGGTAGACGTACTGGTCGCACTACTCGTGGCTGTGAGCACAACGCCTCCTTGTCGGTCTTCGTCTGTAGTCAGATTAATTCCTGTTTGGTTGAGAGATTTGATGTATCCGTCCAGCTCGATCATCGACTCCTTGACGTAGTCGCTGATGGCCCACACAGTATTCTCGTTCATCTGCCCCAAGTCGAACGCGTATCCATCATCGTCGATCTGACGCACCGTGTCCGGCTGATACTTGCTGATGACGTCCATGAGTCCACGTAGATACTGACTAGGGAGCATCGTGATCTTCTGTACGAGTCGCTGTTTGTCGTAGAAGCTCATGGGTTTGACGTTGTCTGGGTACATGTAGTCGCCTGTGGTGGGGTCCATGTACTTGGTGTTGCCACCTGATCCCTCTGCTAGCGTCGGCACCACAGAAGGAGCGTTCTCAGGTGCTACTGAGCCTTGTCCTTCATTGTCTGTAGTCGCCTCAGCGCTGTCAGCTGCGATGTCCGAGCGTGCAGCACTTGTACTTTGTACTCCAGTGCTCGACACACTCACGGACGACGGCAGCAAAGAGCCGATGGAGAATTGACTCGACGTGCGCTTCTCCAGTACCGTATTCATTGACGGAATGGGGCCCAGTCCACCGAAGCTGTCGACGTCGCTCAGCATCCAGGACGGATCCTTCTGCAGACTCAGCGCCACGTTGGAATAGCCCCCAGCAGCATTCTTTTGGGCGTTGTCATTCTCCGAGCGTGACGCGTCTAGGACGCCGTCCTTCGAGTCGATCTCAGTCGACGCGCCTTCTCCACTGACTTTCTGGCGCTTGATAGGCGGCATCGCGCTGTCGTTCGATGGAGACGTCGGTAAAGCGACGGCGCTGCTCATGTTTTCGAAAGTAGTCGAGTGGATGGCTTTGTATTGAGGTTTCTTAGCGATAGGATGCAAAGAAGTAGGCTGGATCGATGTCTCTCTTGCCAAGAACACAATCGGGATCAGACACAGGAAATCACCTTCGAGCGCTTCAATAGAGATTCCGTACCGAATTCCCTTTGTTATGACCTTCTATATGTTATGGCATACACCACCCATTCAGCCAATCAGAGGCCGAACGGGAAAGACCCATGTGCATCCTTTGTTATCACATACAGCACTTCAAACCGTATTTCCCGCAGCTCATTTTGCCATCGAATGGTTCCCGTACAGCAATGAAGACCAAAAGGGCGACCCTCGTCTACCAAGAGGACACGGTCGAAAGGTGAAGGCGAACTCTGTATCGTCCTATGCTTCCTTCCACAAACTAGAAATCCTAAATCATCTCACCGACTACAACGATATACAGCAAATAATCAACCATTTCTACCCAGAGCTGCCTCAGTCAAACTTGAATAGTCACTTGGGGAGATGCTACTTGTATTGGCTGGTTTCAGAAAATGTGGTTTATTTGAGCAATGTGATGTTAATGAGGACTGAACCCTACGAGAACGCTAACGATGTTGCCGAAGAAGTGCTCCGACCGCGGCTGCTTCACAAGGAGATAGGTTCTTTTACTTTAGATGACAATTTCGATGGCATGTTTCGCGCGGTAGCTAAGACTAATGAGCAACAATAAATGCCATTTCGTTTTTGGCCTTGAGTGAACACTTCAGATAAACCTCAATTCGTTGTAGGCCTTGAGCGTTCACTTCAGCTAGACAGGACAGGCGCCGCCTGGTCTATGTTGGTACTATGTATCGTATGCCATAACAAAGGGAATTCGGTAATGGCAACAAAACCAACAAACATTCGCCCCCTCTTCAAAGTCCTTCACTCTCCACCCACGAGAAAACCTATGAGAGTTTATTATAAGTTGGTACAGGTTTTAGGGACGGATGTCACGGCAGAGAACAGATCGCGTCAACATCACTGCCCGTTTCCGTACTTCGAAAACAAACTTGCAATTGTTGTCGTTAACAGCGGCGAATCTATCTTCCTTTATGTTGACTCCTATGTGCTTCCGATGACCTCATGCTAATAAGCTTGGAAGCGCGTGTGGCTCATTCATCATCCTTCCGTAATGACCAATGAGAAAGTGCCAAACTGGCTCTGAGTGATGGTCTGTTGAAGTGGATACAAGTCTGTATCAAGTTTCCGTCGCCCATGATTTTAGGCATGCAGGACTCTCGAGACTCCCGCAGCTGAAGTTGTATTGATCGAAAGTGCTAGTAAACATAGGTGTTTCAATGATGAATAGGCAGCAGCTCGTCCAGGAATAATATTCTATTTCCACACTAACATTGCACACCTACTAAAACCTCAGTTTTGTTTCTAAAAGGGGGGAATTATACATCGTTCTACTGATAAACAAATAATTAGAACTAAAATGTCGACAATACTAAATACGAAACTAAATTGATTTGTAAAAATTCTCCTTATAACAAAAGGCAAAGCAAAATTTGTTTTTGAAAATTACAGACGATGGCTATGGCACCACCGCTGGAAGAAGAGGGTTTGTATCACACGGTGAAGATGCTTATTCTAAATCAATATATTACTCAGATCGAGTAATTGAAATGACGAGGCATTGGCTAGAAATAGTGAAGGAAGCTCAACCCACAAAATGCTAAGCGGCCAAGTAGGGTAGAAAAAAATAATTATGAGGCTCTAATAGCAGCTTGGGGGTGCAAACAGTAGGTACTGGAAGCTGTTTGGCGCGTATCGCTGGTACTTTAGGTGGCAGGTGGTGGAAAATACAGCTATCAGTAAATATTTGGTGTTTGCAGCTGACAGTAAACACGTATACGGCACCACCGCAGACTCATTGACGCCACCTTAGCCTGAAATAAAATAAAGAACAAAGAACAAAGCTGGATTGCATAAATTTGCCATCGAAACTTGAAGCTCGGCAACCGTGTGCATGCATACTTGGACATTCGTAACGAATCCTAACAAATCTAACATAACTAGCATGGCCTCTTGAAACGCATTCCAACGCGATGTCTTTTGAACGTTATCAACCCCCTGTTGACTTCACCCTTATTGGCTATCCGTAGCACACACCACCCCCTCCTTGTATTCCGCTGCTGTAAACACCGAAAATGGCGGATCTTCATCGGATACCGAGTTGTCGTCTTGCCCGCCAATCCCATTGGTAGATGGTGTTAACGCTAATGAACATGATGTGTTCCTTGATGGTTCGGAACCTTGTGCTTCAACTTCTTGTCTCTTCTTGGCTTGATGTTGCGTAACGAAATCTCCAAACGTAGTCTCCCACCACTCTGCCTTGTAATCCAGGAAAACACTCAGGAAAACCTTGGCCAACGGGCTGTCGTCGTCGATGGCTCCGTCACTCCAAAACAGTTCTTTCATCTCTGAACCATTATGAGACGCCGCCAAATAAAAATTATTTTCTTTGAATGCCTTGTGTACCTTGGTCTCCAGAGTTGACATAGAGTCGTAATCGGGGCATCCTTCCACAGTAAACTCAATCTTGACCGGTTTCTTCCTCGGCGTAATTTGAGCATATCCACTGGAGCCCTTGATGACAGTCGTGAATCGATCTGGGCTCTCGCAGCAACCGACCTTGACAATGACAGTGTCAGGTCCATGCACTCCAGGGCCTTGGCGCGGTGGAATACTGATTTTGTTCGCAGCGGTGGGGAAGTACACATTGTAGGAAAACAGATAACAACATGGTACTTCCCTCACATCCTTGACATTTGTAGTATGATATGTCTTGAGCCGGCATCCGTGCGTCTTCGTGTTTGCATGAGCAATAGCCGTTTTGGCGAGGACTTTATCTTGTACGCCTCGCACGACATCGGACATAAGCAGCTCTGTAAGCCTCTCATTCCAGGCTGGCTTGCCAATCCTGTCGGCGGTCTTGCGAAGACACTTGAGTCGCCTCTTCTCGAAGTCTTCAACAGACTCAAGATCAGTAGATCTGTTGGACATCTAGTTGCGATAGAATAGTGTTAGCAAATCAATAAGATAACTTATGTATAAACCATAGATAAAGATTGTAAGTGACTCACTTCTTCAACTACGCGCCTATATACCCGCAGTGGCCGATAGATTAAGAGTGCTGCCGGCTAATGCCCGAGGTCCTGAGACGAGCGTAATTGCCGAATGCCCAATCAAAATCTATTTGGCGCCAAAACAATTGTTGGCGCCAAAAAAAAGATACGCTTCTACTACATTGTACTGTACTGTACTATACTTATGTAACATAATATGTGAATCACATGGAATAAGACAAGAAAATGGATTCACGCGTTGAAATTGTGCATCGATGTAGATCAATTGATACATACACCTTCAATTGCTGTATCCTGTCAAGCAGAGACTGTGGGTGACACTGATAGACAATGATAGACTTGACAGTGAAGTCGAATCCCATTGGCTAATTGTAGTTCGGTGTGGCCCACGAGAAAACCTATGAGAGTTTATTATAAGTTGGTACAGGTTTTAGGGACGGATGTCACGGCAGAGAACAGATCGCGTCAACATCACTGCCCGTTTCCGTACTTCGAAAACAAACTTGCAATTGTTGTCGTTAACAGCGGCGAATCTATCTTCCTTTATGTTGACTCCTATGTGCTTCCGATGACCTCATGCTAATAAGCTTGGAAGCGCGTGTGGCTCATTCATCATCCTTCCGTAATGACCAATGAGAAAGTGCCAAACTGGCTCTGAGTGATGGTCTGTTGAAGTGGATACAAGTCTGTATCAAGTTTCCGTCGCCCATGATTTTAGGCATGCAGGACTCTCGAGACTCCCGCAGCTGAAGTTGTATTGATCGAAAGTGCTAGTAAACATAGGTGTTTCAATGATGAATAGGCAGCAGCTCGTCCAGGAATAATATTCTATTTCCACACTAACATTGCACACCTACTAAAACCTCAGTTTTGTTTCTAAAAGGGGGGAATTATACATCGTTCTACTGATAAACAAATAATTAGAACTAAAATGTCGACAATACTAAATACGAAACTAAATTGATTTGTAAAAATTCTCCTTATAACAAAAGGCAAAGCAAAATTTGTTTTTGAAAATTACAGACGATGGCTATGGCACCACCGCTGGAAGAAGAGGGTTTGTATCACACGGTGAAGATGCTTATTCTAAATCAATATATTACTCAGATCGAGTAATTGAAATGACGAGGCATTGGCTAGAAATAGTGAAGGAAGCTCAACCCACAAAATGCTAAGCGGCCAAGTAGGGTAGAAAAAAATAATTATGAGGCTCTAATAGCAGCTTGGGGGTGCAAACAGTAGGTACTGGAAGCTGTTTGGCGCGTATCGCTGGTACTTTAGGTGGCAGGTGGTGGAAAATACAGCTATCAGTAAATATTTGGTGTTTGCAGCTGACAGTAAACACGTATACGGCACCACCGCAGACTCATTGACGCCACCTTAGCCTGAAATAAAATAAAGAACAAAGAACAAAGCTGGATTGCATAAATTTGCCATCGAAACTTGAAGCTCGGCAACCGTGTGCATGCATACTTGGACATTCGTAACGAATCCTAACAAATCTAACATAACTAGCATGGCCTCTTGAAACGCATTCCAACGCGATGTCTTTTGAACGTTATCAACCCCCTGTTGACTTCACCCTTATTGGCTATCCGTAGCACACACCACCCCCTCCTTGTATTCCGCTGCTGTAAACACCGAAAATGGCGGATCTTCATCGGATACCGAGTTGTCGTCTTGCCCGCCAATCCCATTGGTAGATGGTGTTAACGCTAATGAACATGATGTGTTCCTTGATGGTTCGGAACCTTGTGCTTCAACTTCTTGTCTCTTCTTGGCTTGATGTTGCGTAACGAAATCTCCAAACGTAGTCTCCCACCACTCTGCCTTGTAATCCAGGAAAACACTCAGGAAAACCTTGGCCAACGGGCTGTCGTCGTCGATGGCTCCGTCACTCCAAAACAGTTCTTTCATCTCTGAACCATTATGAGACGCCGCCAAATAAAAATTATTTTCTTTGAATGCCTTGTGTACCTTGGTCTCCAGAGTTGACATAGAGTCGTAATCGGGGCATTCTTCCACAGTAAACTCAATCTTGACCGGTTTCTTCCTCGGCGTAATTTGAGCATATCCACTGGAGCCCTTGATGACAGTCGTGAATCGATCTGGGCTCTCGCAGCAACCGACCTTGACAATGACAGTGTCAGGTCCATGCACTCCAGGGCCTTGGCGCGGTGGAATACTGATTTTGTTCGCAGCGGTGGGGAAGTACACATTGTAGGAAAACAGATAACAACATGGTACTTCCCTCACATCCTTGACATTTGTAGTATGATATGTCTTGAGCCGGCATCCGTGCGTCTTCGTGTTTGCATGAGCAATAGCCGTTTTGGCGAGGACTTTATCTTGTACGCCTCGCACGACATCGGACATAAGCAGCTCTGTAAGCCTCTCATTCCAGGCTGGCTTGCCAATCCTGTCGGCGGTCTTGCGAAGACACTTGAGTCGCCTCTTCTCGAAGTCTTCAACAGACTCAAGATCAGTAGATCTGTTGGACATCTAGTTGCGATAGAATAGTGTTAGCAAATCAATAAGATAACTTATGTATAAACCATAGATAAAGATTGTAAGTGACTCACTTCTTCAACTACGCGCCTATATACCCGCAGTGGCCGATAGATTAAGAGTGCTGCCGGCTAATGCCCGAGGTCCTGAGACGAGCGTAATTGCCGAATGCCCAATCAAAATCTATTTGGCGCCAAAACAATTGTTGGCGCCAAAAAAAAGATACGCTTCTACTACATTGTACTGTACTGTACTATACTTATGTAACATAATATGTGAATCACATGGAATAAGACAAGAAAATGGATTCACGCGTTGAAATTGTGCATCGATGTAGATCAATTGATACATACACCTTCAATTGCTGTATCCTGTCAAGCAGAGACTGTGGGTGACACTGATAGACAATGATAGACTTGACAGTGAAGTCGAATCCCATTGGCTAATTGTAGTTCGGTGTGGCCCACGAGAAAACCTATGAGAGTTTATTATAAGTTGGTACAGGTTTTAGGGACGGATGTCACGGCAGAGAACAGATCGCGTCAACATCACTGCCCGTTTCCGTACTTCGAAAACAAACTTGCAATTGTTGTCGTTAACAGCGGCGAATCTATCTTCCTTTATGTTGACTCCTATGTGCTTCCGATGACCTCATGCTAATAAGCTTGGAAGCGCGTGTGGCTCATTCATCATCCTTCCGTAATGACCAATGAGAAAGTGCCAAACTGGCTCTGAGTGATGGTCTGTTGAAGTGGATACAAGTCTGTATCAAGTTTCCGTCGCCCATGATTTTAGGCATGCAGGACTCTCGAGACTCCCGCAGCTGAAGTTGTATTGATCGAAAGTGCTAGTAAACATAGGTGTTTCAATGATGAATAGGCAGCAGCTCGTCCAGGAATAATATTCTATTTCCACACTAACATTGCACACCTACTAAAACCTCAGTTTTGTTTCTAAAAGGGGGGAATTATACATCGTTCTACTGATAAACAAATAATTAGAACTAAAATGTCGACAATACTAAATACGAAACTAAATTGATTTGTAAAAATTCTCCTTATAACAAAAGGCAAAGCAAAATTTGTTTTTGAAAATTACAGACGATGGCTATGGCACCACCGCTGGAAGAAGAGGGTTTGTATCACACGGTGAAGATGCTTATTCTAAATCAATATATTACTCAGATCGAGTAATTGAAATGACGAGGCATTGGCTAGAAATAGTGAAGGAAGCTCAACCCACAAAATGCTAAGCGGCCAAGTAGGGTAGAAAAAAAATAATTATGAGGCTCTAATAGCAGCTTGGGGGTGCAAACAGTAGGTACTGGAAGCTGTTTGGCGCGTATCGCTGGTACTTTAGGTGGCAGGTGGTGGAAAATACAGCTATCAGTAAATATTTGGTGTTTGCAGCTGACAGTAAACACGTATACGGCACCACCGCAGACTCATTGACGCCACCTTAGCCTGAAATAAAATAAAGAACAAAGAACAAAGCTGGATTGCATAAATTTGCCATCGAAACTTGAAGCTCGGCAACCGTGTGCATGCATACTTGGACATTCGTAACGAATCCTAACAAATCTAACATACTAGCATGGCCTCTTGAAACGCATTCCAACGCGATGTCTTTTGAACGTTATCAACCCCCTGTTGACTTCACCCTTATTGGCTATCCGTAGCACACACCACCCCCTCCTCGTATTCCGCTGCTGTAAACATCGAAAATGGTGGATCGTCATCGGATACGGAGTTTTCATCTTGCCCGAAAATTTCATTGGTAGATGATGTTAGCGCCAATGAATATGATGTGTTCCTTGATGGTTCGGAACCTTGTGCTTCAACTTCTTGTCTCTTCTTGGCTTGATATTGCGAAACGAAATCTCCAAATGTTGTCTCCCACCACTCTGCCTTGCAATCGAGTAAAATACTCAGGAAAACCTTAGTCAAGTGGCTGTCGTCGTCGATGGCTCTGCCACACCAAAACAATTCTTTCAACTCTCAACCATTATGAGACGCCGCCAAATAAAATTATTTCCCTCTTACACCTTGTGTACCTTGGCCTCCACATTGACATAAAGTCGTAATCGGGAATCCTTCCACATTGAACTCGATCTTGGCCATTTTCCTCCTCGGCGTAATTTGAGCATAACCACTTGAACCCTTGGTGGCAGCCGTGAATCGCTTTGGACTCGTACAGCAGTTGGCCTTGACAATAACGGTGTCAGGACTGTGCACTCTAACGCCTTGGCATAAAGGAATATTGATTTTGTTTGCAGATATAGGAAAATTCGTTGTACGAAAACGGTAGCACCATGGTATTTCCTTCGCACCTTTGGCGTTCGTAGTGTGATACGTCTTGAGCTAAAATCCTACGTCTTCGAATGTTTCGAATGTCCGTGAATAGTAGCCCTTCTTACGAGGACTTTATCTGCCACGCCTTGCACGACATCAGTCATAAGCAGTCTGTGGGTCGCTTATACCAGACTGACAAACCGGTTCTGTTTGTGACCTTGTTAAGATACTTTAATCGCTTCTTCTCGAAGTCTTCAATAGGCTCAACATCCATAGATCCGTTCGATATTTAGAAATTTTAGTAGAACAGCAAAATAACTTCTGCGAATAGATTTTACGAGAAATTTAAATGTTTGTGGGTAGGTTGTCAATTTTGAAAACTGCAGTATTGAAATCCCTTCATAACTTAATTTGAAAAAACGTTTTGTATAAAAGATTGCTAAAATTTTAAAATTGAAGCAGGGGTTGGCTAAAATTACGAGAACATATTTTCCTAATTGATAGTTGCAAATAGTTGCAATCATTGAGACACGCGGTGTCGGATGTCATTGTCGGCACTTTCTCCTGGAAGGTGGCACCAAATATTGTAGCTCTAGTTGTAGACGGTCGTAAAGCTGGCTTTGAGCCTGATACTCTTCGTCGGTTGCGTCTATGGACGTTTGCGAAGTGCTGAGCTCATGCGTGTTCTTGCACCCACGAGCTCATTATTTGTCCGTGCTACAGCTACAGTCGAGGATTTTGTCAACGCTACAGCTGTAGTCAATGGAGCGATCATTTGGCAACACGCGATATCGGTTTAAAGGGGGATTGAAAAAACTACAGCTTTAGTCATGGAGCAATCATTTCAGGCCAAGCGAAAAGTGATGCCCATCAAATTTGAGAGGGTCATGTCAAGAGGCAGACATTTTGACTGGGTTTTTGTAAGACCCTTGATTTGTCAATGCTACAGATACAGTCAATGGCGTGATCATTTCAGGACATGTGAAACTCTGAAATTTGATTTCCCTTCCAGAACTGATATCGACTTTCGTTCTGAGCGCGCACGACGGTACTACCGCTACCGGTACAAATACCGGTGACTCCGAGCCATTTCCTGTTTGAAAACGCAGTACAGTGTTGCGCGATAAATCGGTAAATCGGTACGAAAACCGGTTTTTTAATAAAAGAAATATTTTTCATTTCATAATAAAACACCGGTTTTATACCGGTATTGGAAACTCTGACTTGGTTTCACTATGCCCCGTAACGGGAGTACAGTGGTGCGCGCTTACCGATAAAAACCGATAACTCTGCGCGATCGCGCAAAAAACCGGTTTTCTTACCGATCTACCAATTTATCGCGCAGCACTGTACTGCGTTTTCAAACAGGAAATGGCTCGGAGTTACCGGTATTGGTGAAAAGGGTACAGTACCGTAGTGCGCGCTCAGAAATGGGTCAAAAGAACCCAATTTTGCTATTTTGGGGTAGTTGCAGGGTCAAAGGCACTCACTTTTTAGGTTCTTCGCGCGGTTTTGGACCAATTTTTAATACCGGTACATAGTGAAACCAAGTCAACAACCGATAGTACCGGTTTTTGCGCGATCGCGCACTACTGTACTGCGCATCGTAACTTAAGTGAAAACCAAGTGTCTGTTGAAAGACTGCGTGCTTCAAGACCCGGATCCACATTCGACTTGACGTACGGCTGCTCGCCTTCCTTCTCCACCAGCTCCCAGCCCATAGCTGTGAACATGCGAACCTCCACTTCGTTCCCCACGAGACCGTCTTTCAGCGAACCGACCGAGTGACACGCAGTCAACGCGTACAGAAGTTCCTCGGATGAAGGTGCGTGCTTCACCGTCGTTGACAATCGGTGTGAATCAAGAGTTGTTTTAACAGGCTGTACACCGAGAAAGTCGAGACAATGCATATATAGCGTGCCGGTCTTGTCGAAGCAGAAAATGCCCACCTTGCCACAAAGGGTGATAAACGCTGGACGTTGAGAGAGAAGGCACCTTGTTTCTCAAGTCGTTGCGAGGCATTCACTTGTCCGACTGTAATGACAACGGGTAAGAGCGGACTGACCACTGCTGAGAGCATGAAGATAGAAGTGAAGAACGTCGCGTACTGATTGTTAATCATGTGGTTGTTCATGACGAAGTAAGTCGAAATGGAGCAGACGATAAAGGTGTAAACGAACAAGATCGCGACCAGCACCTTCGGGAGTTCATTGTACTTGAAGCGCATCGGGATCGGGAACAAAATCGACTGGATCAATTGGCCCTTGGTCGTGTGAGCACCCGTCGTCTGAACAATTGCCAGGATCTCCTCGTTACGACCTGAATACAGCACATGAGTACCAGCGAACAGCGTGTGCTTCTTGCTGCCCTTTTCGGGGTCGGCCACATCGCACGGCACCCCCACTGGTTTTGGTTGTTTCACCACTAGGCCAAAATTTGTTCAGCACCAATGGTCATCATGGTCTTGTCAGCCGACGAAAAGTAGACCAGTTCTCAGACACCTTCACATGATCACCAGGTGACGGTTTTTGTAAACGGCAATTAATTGCGCTCGATCTGACAGCATTTAGCCCCCGCTTTTGTCAAATCTTTACAAAAACCAAGTCAGTCGAATCGCACTTAAACGTAATTGCGTCCGGTAGTACCGTGCTGACAAAAGCGGCGTATAAAGCAACGTTCAAGCAACTTTCGGGCAACTTTGTATCAACCTCCTCCAAAATCGACTTGGTGTCAGTGAGTGGACGAAACCCCCGATGAATTCTTCATGTTGGCCTTATACCTAACAGCATGTTAACTAATTTCCTGACAGGGCAACATTGCCCACAATGTAAAGCATGAGATCGTATAAGCGGATCACGCTGTTATCGGTAACGTCGGCGCAGTCTCATGCTTAACAACGAGATAGATTGATTCACCTCCTCAATCAAAAGCGACTTTCTTACCGATCTAGTCATTATGTTTTTCTAGCCGTAGATTTGCCAGCAGAATCGACTACAGGTAGGCTAAGTGATGGAGGCACAGGTGACCGATCTAGTTTTAGACTGCAACACAAGTGTCCTCGTCCGTTTCGACGATGGTGCTGTTTTTGTAATCTGTACGTACGGCTTGACGCAGAGTCAGCGTTTACCTGATGATGGTCGAGCCTTCGTCGCCGGAGTGCGTTGTTCAGATTATCAAGGATGAAAAGCTGAAGCGGGCAGACAGCGAGTTCAAGCCTCTGACGAGTGGGCAGCTCCTGCTAAAGACTCGACGCAGGTCGGATCACCGCCGCGCGTTACTCAACGACGACGATGATCAAGACGAGGAAGATGAGGGTCGTGAGTGTTTCGTGTCCAAGTTCCTGGCGGTGAGCATGACACTGCTGGTCTGCGGCTTTATCTACTTTGCGGTGCTACAGAGCTGGCTTCTCGAGAGCTGAACAGCACTACTCGGTTCTGCACCTTTCTGCTGTGGTGACGTGCGACAGCAGCTTGACGAGCTCTCGGTGTCAATAAGTTAATAAACAATAGGCGATCGCTCCTGGAAACCTTCTGCCGACTCATCTGTTACACTCACATGGCTGTCCTTCGTCTCGTTGTCGTTGTCGTCGGGTGGTTTGGGGCCATCTGCCGCTGGCGTCTCCATTCATGCACACATGGGCTTCTCTTCAGCTCACTCCTATCGCTGCGTATCGCGGGGTGGGACTGAGCTGGCGAAAGAAACTAAAGACCAAGTACTCGCTCACTTCCGCTTTGCACGTCCCATTGCTCGACCTCACCCCGTCGTTTCGCGAAGCTAAGTTCTGAGCAGAACTTAGCTTCGCGAAACGACGGGGCAGAACTCTGCTCCGTCATCTATCTTTGAGCCGGACAAGTCCAGCGCAACCGCTGCAAACCATTTCGAGTGACACTCGCGCACTCAGTCGCCAATTCGCTTCCCTGTCGTCGGTAGTCGACTGAAGACTGAAGACACCGCCTCGATGACACGTCAGGGCTACCTCATCGTCCACGACAAGCGCAGCCGCCCAACGGTGCGCTATCTGTCGCTCGAAGACGGATTCCTACGCCAATATGCATCGACCGACAGCACCAAGTGCCTCAACGAGATTCGACTATCCGGCTGCAAAATCGCCGTCAAGGCGCAGAAGCGTGCAGACGGCGTCCCCAACAGCTTCTACCTCGAGACGCGGAAAGTCTTTGTCAAGGACAGATCCTACACACTTGGTAACGTCGAGCGAGTGGAGTTCAGCGCCTGTAGTGGTGAGGACCGACAGGAATGGGGCAAGGCGCTTTTCTCGTGGCAACGCTACTATTGGCGTGACCCCGTGGCTGCGTCGCCTGAGAAGGACTCGGCTGCCAGTGAGACTCGCCTGCAGCTTGAGCAGATCATCGCCAAACACTATGCGCAGAAGCCCACGAACGCACACACGATCTCGTTCGCGGCGGCCAAACAGCCGATCTCGTTCCTGCGCCGCAACGCGCACTCGCTACGTCGGTCGCTGTCACTTTCGTCGACTGTCGCCAACACAGCCAAACCCGAAAGCGACGCCGACCCGACTGACTGCGTCAAGGTCAAAGTGGCGCTCGCCAAGGTGGAGTGCCCTGAAATTGCCAAGGACAACAACGTCTGCCAGGCCACTGCCGTCACACCGCACTATGTGCCCACCCACTTCGGCCGCGGCAACAATCAGGAGGCACACTAGATGCTATCACCGAGTATTTTATGTTTCAATAACCTAGAACCAAGACTATAAGGCCTCAATTCATCACCATAAATACAGCTCCAGTACCGATTCATGAGCTTCTTGACACGTTCTTGTCAGCATGATTTGCAAAGACGCCGAAAGACCGCCTCACACATGATCATGTAGTGATGGCCATCACTATCGTAGCCATCACACCGCCAAGCATAGATGCCGCAAGTTTCCAACTTTGACATGCTCCCTCGACACGAAAATGCACATTTTATTGACTACAGCAATTTTCCCTCTGCTTTTTACTCCTAAATCGATCGCTCATTCTTGAGCGCGGTGCTATTCGCCTGCTGCTCCTGTTGTTGCTGTTGCTGCAATTTCAGCATTTGCTTCTTCTGGCGCAGCTTTTGCGGACGCTTGTCGCCGAACAGCGAGCGAAATCGCGATCGCAGCTGCGATGCACTGAATTTGGCCAACGGCGCATATTCATCGACGCCCGTGCGACCAGTGGCCAGCATCTCCCAGCACACCTTGGACAAGTGGCGGCAGCGAGGGTCCTTGACGGCGTGCTCGAGCTGCCGGATGTTCTCATCGCTCCAGGCGTCCATTTTCACGGGATTGCTGGCTGGCAGCTCGAACTGACGGAGGTACGCGTTCTGCAGCTCAGCGGCCGAGAACTGGGTCAACGGAGCGAATCGATCCTCCTTCATACCCCCTGTGGCGAGCACCGACCAGTAGATCTTCTTGCCTCGACGGCACGGGTTTGGACGCGGCAGGTTCACCGCTTCGTACAGCAGCTGTAGGTGCTCTTGCGGGAGCAGACGCAGCGGCATGTTGGATGGTACAGGTGACGACACAGCACCAAAGTTCATTCGGTTGCCAAACATATCTGCAGTACCCATGAGGTTTTCACGACCGAGTGTCAAAGCACCTGGCGCCGAGTAGCGCTGCTGCATACTCTCGGCGTCCGTCGGCTCGATCAATGCCTCCAAGAAGCTGTCGTAGGCCTGTACGTCGAACTCATTCTCGCGCTGGATGTCCAACGGCTGAAGCAGTGCACTCGAAGATCCGGCAGTATAGACGTTAGGGCCATGCGTGCCGTACTGGTAGTTGGCAACCTGTTGCTGTTGCTGTTGGTTGACGGCTGCTGTGACGCAGTGCGCCATGAGGCGACTGTGGCCGATCTTGAAGGCGGCAAGGGCGCGCTGGTCGTGCACAATGAACTCGAGATCCCGTACGGCCGAGTAGCCGAGACGGCACAGATACTCAGCGTACTCGAAGGTGTTCGCCTTGGAGATTCCGCAGAGCTCCAGCCACCGCGACACCGTGTAAGAGGGTGACAGCACGCCAGGACCCTGGAACCGCCGGGCTTGGAAGTCACGACGAGCCTGCTGCCACACCAGTTGGGCGTCAGCGATACCGGCTCGTTGTAGTTCACTCACGGCCGCGAAGGCCAGAGCCAGCACCGAGTCGAATCCATCCTGAGCGAGATGCTGTGTGGCCAACTCCAACGCGGCCGAATCCTGTGCGAGGTGCAGGCTCTTAAGGAAGGTCAACACGTCGTCGGTGGAGACAACGGGCGCGGTGCTGTAGCCACTTGATGCGGCGGGATACGTCATGGCCGACATGGTCGTGGCGGGTAAGGCCGAGGACACGACAGCGGGTGTGACGTTGTTGCCAACCTCGAAGCCAGCGAAGTCGAGCTTAAGCTCACCTGGCGTGGGGAAGGACGTGGCGGACCGCTGCCGCTTGCGGTTGCGCAGCTGGGCGTCGCTGTCCAGTGGCGTGACGGTCACGGCGGCGTTGAGCTGCTTGAGCTCAGGCCACGAGGACAAGCCGGTGCTTGTGACCGAGGGCGGATCTGCCACCACGACGTCGGATTGGGGTGCGCTACTGCTCGTTGGCTGCATGACTCTCGCAATGGCCTTCCTGCTCGAGGCGAATCGGATTGTGGGCCGAGGGAACCGGCGAGCGTCCTGGTGAAAAGCGCCATGCCGTTCGATCTCTGGCCCCCATCCAATAACATGTCCATGCATCGATAGCACTGCATCTCTCGAGTAGAACCAAGGCGAAGCACATCTCCTTTTGCAAATTATTTATTTTACCAGAATCGACACTGCGTCCGTCGAGCACCTGGAACTTCCGCTTTGATATCATCAGCACGAAGCGCTTGCATCAATGGCAATAACTTCCGTCAATATGAGAACACAATGAGCAGATGCTCGGCTCACCATCCGATGTAAGTCGACGAGCTAGTAGATCGGATATGGATGAAATGCAGCACTTGTCCGCGTTGTCGATCGAGTGGCGGATGGACATCACTGTCTGGTTCTCGTGCGCAGCGGTCGACACCATTCAATTCATTCGCGTGTCGGCCTACTGTACTCGTACCGTGCTGCGATGTCTGACACTCCTGTCACTTCGACCACCACTGCAATGCCGCGACCGCGATCTTTGACCTAGACGGCCATTCGAGGTCGGCGCACCATGAAGTCCGGGTGGGCCTAGCGGTGGTTGGAGTCAAGCAAACTCAAAGCGAGCGCATGTAAGCTCGAGTTAAGTAAATTACAGCCCTCCCGGTTCTGCTCGGCACGTATCAGGCGACCCGTCTCCGCCTCCGGCTGCTTGCGGTCACAGTCATCGGATTGCCGTGGTGAGCTGGCGGGCCCCGTCCACAGCGCGCTTCAACGCATGAACTTCATGTTTCATCATGACAGTAGCAGTGCTCGCCCGCGACTGGCAAGTGTGGTGCTGCCCTCCCTTAGAAGCAGCACTTCGCCACTGACGTGTACGCGGACTTACCACCAATTCAACATTTCACCCGTGGACGTGCATGTACCCGATTTCATCATTGCAGACTTCGACAACACTGCTGTCACCGCAGAAGGTCTCGCGTCAAACGGCGCTTGGTGCAAGTGATTGCCTCAGGAACTTCCTGACAGGAAGCAGTCGAGGTACCTCGGACAGGGACGAGTCAAAAGCTCAGCTACAGTAGCGGACCGAAACAGCGCTTCGCTGTAAGCACTTGAGTGTGGCCCTCACTTAAGTGCTTACAGTGTACCCTCACTGACTTAGTGACTGAGGGTACCGACCACCAAGGCGGCAAGGCTCCGGAGGTCAGGGAGACAAACCTTCGAGTGGTGCTTGGCGACGAATAAGTCATAAGCAACACGGCACCAGCAGCGGAGAGGTCCTGTGGATCCAAGCGTGTGTTAACTTACCCCGCTCGACTCGACCTTGACGTTGAAGTGGTTGCCGGGAAAACGATCTGGGGGATCGGCGCCGCTGCGTTATCCGTATTGCCGGAATAGGGCTGGTGGCGGCGCTCGTGCGTACGTACACAGAGAGGATGAGCGGGGCCAAGGTTCCGATTCGAGCTGAGCGGAGACTCGACAGTGTTTAGACGGCTGCGTGATTGGATTCCTCAACACGGCGTGGCTCTTCTTCGTCTTGGCGCACTCATGCTCAGATCGCGCGCACAGGCACCGACGCAAGATATGTGAAGTCGCCAAAGCCAGGCGGTGCATGTGCAAGACCGAAGACACCGTTGAGATAGGCAAATCGAGCGAATTGGGAGCCTGATGAAACGCATCCCCCTCGTTAGTCGCGCCGGCATGTAACGCGATCCATTTACACTAGACGCACAAGGGACGGGCCAGCGAAGTGCTAAACTCGAAGCGCTGCATCATGCAATACATGAGCAGCTCGACCATGTCACTGTCGGTGCCATTGCATCCACCCTGCAGCAACACACGCATAAATTGATGGCATAATGGCGACGTACATTTGCATGGCGAAAGTGAGTTTCAATCGCAGGATACAGCGGCTCGCATTGACGTGGAGGGCATCAGTACTGCTGATTCAGTACAGTAGCCTCTGATGGCGATGAGAGTTAGCGAGCTGGCGAGTTGGAACCGCGAGCAAAGCGTTTTGCGTGCTGCCGTGCTACTCTGATAGCCTACGAATCGTAGCACAGTACAGTGTGTACACAAACTTTTGATTCAAAAGAAATCCAGCTCGAGACAGCAACCAGCTCGAACACTATCGCCACCCCCACGACACTTAAGTACAGTGACGTAGGGAGTCCCTACTAGGGATCAACAAGTTGTTGAACAACCGAAGTGATGTACCGCGATTGGAGTCTTCACTGTGAAGTTCACACGGTGTGGCGACTCACGCCAAGCGGCTCAGTTTGGCTATCACCCATGCGTGCTACCTGATGTACTCCTGAGGACTTACAAAAGCTGCAAAATTCAGTGAAGTCACGAAGTGGAGCTCTTGCCCGGCATCGCGAAGCATCCATATTATCGTAAAAACTCTCGCCGAGTATGTCACACCCGACGAGAAGTTCTGACTGTGCCCAAGTTTGCTGTCTGCAGTCCAAGCACTGCTTGGAGTCGCTGCTTGGCAAGCACCTGCAGGAATCAAGTCGCCGCATGTGACGAGGCAAAAAGAGAAGGCCAATCTTCTTTTTAATTTGCAAAGATGTGGCGTATGCGCCACGTGTGGACACTACGAACGATGACAAAGTCAAACATGTCCACCTGACGTGCTGTCAGGCTGCAAAACAAACTAGGACAGTAGATGATGATAAAGAGAATTTACTATAACTTCAGCCCATTTCAGCGCGGTCTTTGCGATCATTTTGAACCTGGTACAACTAACAGAGGGACCCTGAGAGAGGAAAAGGTATTTAATCATTGTTAATAGTTTGCCGGTAAGACGAAGATATTTAGGAGCAGCGGTTCCTTGTGCTTGCGCCCCTGTGCTGGTCCATGCTCAACCGAGAGCTCCATTAGAATATTTTCAATAGGTGTCAGAATTTTGATGTAGTGAGGATATCTTCCGTTGGGCTGCGTACGAAAGTGTGTTGATCCACGTGCCTCGAAGGCCAGTCGCCTCGCAAAGACGAGGACAGCGATGTTGACTTTCCAACCGAAGTGCTGACTATAGGGTTATCTCCCGGGCGGCCACTACCGCGCGACTTCCTTGGTTTAACATCGGTAATTGCTTGCATGGCCACATCTTGTTTCATGTGAATGACTACTGGGTAGCGCACCACGTGCGATGGAAATTCGGGCAGTCACCGTAACCAAGAGGACACTGCTGACCAACGCCTTCGTGCTATCGTGTCTGCGGTGGTCAGAGCTAATATAGTTGCAATCAAGACCCCTAGTACCGATCCAGCAAGTGCACAAACTATCGCTGTAATGTTGTTAGCAATGGCACAATCGACTCAGCAACTAGTAATCAATCCAACGTCTGATTCAGCAACAAATAGATCGACTTTTGCGCATCTCGAAAAGCGCCACCGATCTCAACAACGATGAAGATGCGACTTAACCTAGACACTGGGAGCTATACATCTCAATTTGAAGAAGTACTCCAGAGAATCTGGAGAGTATTAACGACAGTTTGCTACACAGTCTTATGGGTACAGCGAAACAGGAAAATTTTCGAGGAAGATTCAATGTCAGTTGAGCAAAGCTGCTACGACTTTCAAGAAGCAGGGATAAGACAGTTGAGGGCAGTCGCCAAGCGAGAACAAATGTTACCTGAAACAGTAAAGAAGGGAGTGCTATTGAGCCAATGTCTCGACAGCTTTACTAAACTACCCGAACAACAACCGAGGGAATCAGTTGCAGCTATGAGACTAGCAAGACAATCGCCATTGGTAGCGATGATTAAAACTAAATTAGGATTTTAATGAGGATGCCGTAGGTATAATCAAATAAAATCTTTACTACCTACAAATAGATCGACTAGTATTACTTGGGCACACTGTAACACAAACATACTCATGAGTATGCCGATAAAGCAATAGAGCTGTAACCTGATTCACGATCAGTGGTCGACAAGATTGCACCCAACAGCCGAATACAGTTTTCACACATAAATTCTCATTTCCGTTCTTGAGGCATTTCTTTAATTAAGCTGGGTCCAAACTCACGTCTTTTTGTACATCGTGAGGCTTGGTCCACGCCAGATCATATGTGATTTCGTTACCGAATCAGTGTATAAGACATCGCCGAGAGAAAGCATGAGTCCTTTTGTATGACCAGTAATGCGGGTATCGGAAATACATACGTCTGTCCGTATAACTCCTGTCCTGAGGACAGCCATTATGGTGACCTAGTAGAAAAGATTAAGTTGCTGCGTCGTTAATCGGTACGTCACTCAAGCTTGGAAATTCGTTAGTAAATTTCGGTGGAGCTCATAGTTGTCGGGTATTCTCGTAAGTTACGAGGAACACGAATCGTAGTTACGCGTTCTACTCCCAACATACTCTCCGATGGATCACTCGTCATGGTGACACTCCCAGCATGAGCCACTACAACACTGAAAAACAATGCGAGAGGGCTGACTCAGCATGCTACATTAATATTGTATGTATTAATAAATGTGGACATCAATAGAGCTACTTATTTTGTCAAATTATCTAGTATGTCGCACTGAAGCTGGACCATTCAGCAGTTTTGACGGGCTCTACATTTTGACTGGTCAATAATCCTAAAAATCCAGTTCAATGCATGTCCACTTGCAATTTAGCAGTTATCAGCTCGATGTCCCAGCGCGAACCTCTTCCTCCATGCTGCCACGCCCTCAATCCAGGCCGTAAATGCAGCAGCCAGGTGCGTGTCTCCAGTCATCAGTAGCATTAAACCACTAGCCATTCACCGCTTCTTTTCAGCCGCAATTCTTGTCGGAATTGCGCAAAGTCAGCGTGTCGACCAAACTCGACGGTGTCCAGCGTCTCGCCAGCGACCTTAGCACCGCTCGCGCCGCGCTGCAATTGGAGAGTGTGTCCACTTCCCCCTCCGTTTTCCAGTCACCTGAGGACATCCCCAATTACACACAGAAACTGGTTCAGTACTTGGCCCTTGTCAAGGGATTCACGGACTCTGTCAGGCGACAGAATGCAGAAAATAATGCAGAACTCAAGGCATCGGGGCCGGTAACCGACGCAACAGTGGGCGAGGCACTGCGTCAGCCCCTGGTAGAGGGCGATATTGCCACTGACTGCAGCGGGTGCCTCAACTTCTGTCGGTGGCAGGACGCACTCACTGGCCAAACCATGTACGCTCGGAGTGCAAGGCAGGAATACGCTCACGTACTGCTGGCTGGAGGTATCTTGATGATGACGGACGCTCGAGAAAAAGTGGACACCATTCTGTCCGAGAGACTATCGGAGCTCGATGAGACGCAGCTCAAACTCGCGTACCAGTTGCTGCTGCACGCGGCTGGAGTGCTGGATGCGTGTCTTGAGTCTATGAACGTTGCTCCGCGCTCAGTTGGTGCTGAGTTTGCTGACCTTGGAGCGAGTGGTGAGAAGGAGGCAGGGTCTGAGGACGACATTGGAGCCGTCCCAGACGACGACATGATGACCAAGTGGCGCGAGGAGCAGCTTCAAGCGCAACAAGTCACACCGTTGCAAGCTACTCGAGAAGCAAGCGTCGTAAAGGATGGCAATGCGGCTAAACCCGCGGCATCTGATGCAGCGGAGGACCTCACGATGCTCAAGCGTGTACCGGATCTCGCAGATGGCCGCTTTCCACAGCTACTAGCGTGGATCGCACTTGCTCAGGCACAAGAACTCGTGGTGTTGCGTGGTGTAACTCGTGAGGTCGTGGACTACACTCTCATGGCCAAGCTATCGATGGACATTTCTACGCGATACAAAGGTTCGTGGATGTGTTATTTCGTTTGCGCAGCGCTTACCATGCTCTATCCTTCAGAATGCCAAAAAATTGCGTCTAGACTACTGCCTTACTCGACGTCAACTACAGCTGAACGTGTTCGATCGTACTGTGCCTATAAGGAGCCATACTATCAGGCGATTTCGACCTATTTTCAAGGCGCTGCGTGCATGCTGACGGA
The DNA here is from genome assembly GCA_008079305.1 of Phytophthora palmivora. Taxonomy (NCBI): domain Eukaryota; phylum Oomycota; class Peronosporomycetes; order Peronosporales; family Peronosporaceae; genus Phytophthora; species Phytophthora palmivora. Next base: position 11,114 of record VOQZ01000240.1, on the reverse strand, counting down.
AGATTCACGAAACTGCGTACAATCTGTGGCTAACTTCAAGAAAGCTGCTGCCCTCTTTGAAGGAGTTGTGCCACTCGAGAAAGGTTATGAGAGCAAGATGGCTGCAGACAAAGAGGAAAAAGGCCGCGTGACCCTGCTAGCGGCCGTTTTCCTTCGGTCGCAGCAGATAATCAGTCGTGATTTGGACATCGTCTCCCACCGCAATGACAGTGTGTACTACGAACCGGTAAGCTCTGTCGACTGATAAAGACTACAGATTGGTCCTCGCTTCAATATTGTTAACTTGGATCGTGTGTTGATATCGTAGATTCCAGAACCTGAAGTTGCATGCAATGGACTAAGCCTCGTGAAGCCAACAACACTTCCGGTAGTGATAACGAGTGATCTGTGGCGTGATGGGGAAGTAGCTAACTGTCTGAAGCCTACTGCCGTGGTTGCATCGGGTGTAGTGGCGGAGAATCAGTCACAGCAAAAGAGTCGTCCACGCGAAGGTTGCTGTTCGAGCTGTATCATTTCTTAAGTCTTGCTACGCAGTTGTATGAACCGAAGACGAAATATGGGCGAGTAACTTACACTGTTAGTACATCAAGCTTTTGAATTGGTAAGGATGGCATTTGGTCACATTTTTTAATGACAAACTCGTGTAGAATTACTTGTACGTCGCGCTTAGACGTAGTATGCAGCATGAATCACTTAAATCTCATGCTTTCGCCTTCACCAACGCGACAGCCTTTTGAGCAGCAGTCGTCACACTACCATCCCTCGAATACATCAAGTGAGCCATCATGTTGAAACCAGCAGCGCACACTGGATCACCCATGTTGCAGAACTCGATCGCTTTGGATCCGTAGATCGCGCTGGATGACTTGATTGTCTGGCCCGAGAGCTTGAGCGGGTTGCCGAACGTCACGATCGCCTTAATACGCGGTGCCAGGGACTCCGGAATGGTCTTTCCAGTACCAAGGATTGTTTTAATACCGATGGAGATGTCAGTGACACTGGCACCTTGAGAGTATCCGCCAAGCACGAAGACCGTGTTGGGACAAGCTTGGGCGACGGACACGACGTGGTTGGTCATGTCGGTGGCCCCTGGTCCGGCACTAGTTTGATCGTACGAAGCACGGTAGTTGACAGCGTAAGAAGAGACGCTCATACCAGGGAGGTTGGCAGCAATGCCACTGACGAGAGGTTGACCGCAGATTCCAAGGCCCGCAGCTTCGCCACTACCGCGAGCGAAGACGACGTGAACATCCGAGCATTGAGCATTGACGACATTGTTGAAGTCGGTGAATACGAGCCCGAAGATGATCGTACAGACTGAAGAGAGCTTCATGGTTTGATGTGGCTTGAGCAGGACGGAGAAAATTGTGAAGTGGAGGAACTCTTAAACCATGACGAGGTGAGACCCGAGCTGTCCGGTTTGGCCAAGTCGTCCGGACCCACCCCGATAGCCGACAGCGACTAAAGACAAGCCGTTGAATGGAATTGTTGGCTTGTACATGATCGAGCTGTACGTGCGCTGTTCGAAACCAACCTCGATTTACGATCTATCCCGACACGTAGGATTTGCCATTGTGCCTCTGGAGGTTGAAGTGAGTAGAACTTTCGGCTGTTTTCCGAGCAGCATTTCGTTAGCATTGTTTTTTAACATCCAGCACATGTAGAGCAGCACAGCCGGTGGTACATGCATGGTGACCTACTAAAAAGAGCCACGAAGTAAACGACAGAACCATACGGGAAGGTATAGTGATAAGTTTGAATGTCAACACGACAGTAGCTTGTACACACCACAGAACGCTTGTTGTTAAATAAATTTGAAGTAATTAAATGTCAAAGTATCTTCAGCGTAAGCTCACAGACCCGTTCATGGCACGACACCAAGAGCTCGAGCTTGACTCTCCCATTCTTGTCTGAGTCTTGTCGTCACCTGTCATCCCCCGCATACGTCGAAAGCGTCATGTTGAAACCAACTGGATCGTACGTGTTGGGGTTGGCTAGTGTTTGCGTTGACTTATTCTATAAGCTTGAGCGGGCTACTACTGAACGTCACGATTGCCATGCTTCAAGGTGGAATAGTAGTGCTCAAACTGAGCACTATTTTGATGCCGGTCAAGAAGTCTATGGTGCTAGGACCCACCGAGCATGAAAGCATGCTAGGACACGCTTGAGGGACAGACGCGATGTGATTTGTCTTGCCTACTTCAGTTCTCTAATTGCTACGAGATAGGTCACACTCATGTCAGGGTGACACCCCGGTCAGTTCTTAATGAACCTGGAATCTGCAGCACCATCCACTGAAGGTCAGCTCGAAGCTTGGGAGGAAGAAGTCTAGCAAACGGGATATCACCAAGAAAGTCGGCAAGGTAAAGCGAGCCTGTTCCGCGCTCAAAGCGGCCACAACAGGCGGAGCTGCCCGACAAAGTAACAGTGATCTAGATGTTGACATGAACAGCGGGTGGATGTTTGATAATACATGTTTGCTTGTCTACAACTAGTGTGACTGTGTATGGTTGACTGTAGCAGTGTGCGGGCTGTCGCTGGAATTCCCAAATGCAAAATAGTTTTGAATACCTCCGCTTTTTGCAAAAGAAATTCCTGGGATGGTCATTCGGGCTACAAACACGACCATCTAGATTGCGAGCTCTGCTTCGAAATACTACTACTAGACGGTTCAATTTATATTGTTATTTAGGACTTCATGATTCTTGACGCACGGTGGCTTGTATACAAGCATCGTTATGAAACGAATTTGTATTGAATGCACGTTTTCGCAACGGTTTACAGACTAGAAACGACAGCACAGGTAAACAAAGAGACTGTTCTCCGCAACTATCAATGAACGACCGAGTGTTCACGCTCAACCACGCAGCGCTCTAGCACTTCCTCCCTGCACCAAAGCAGCGGCCTTTTGAGCAGCAGTCGTCACACTACCGTCCGTCGCGTATGTCAAGTGAGCCATCATGTTGAAACCAGCGCCGCACACTGGATCGCCCATGTTGCAGAACTCGATCGCTCTGGATCCGTACGTGGAGCTAGAGCTCTCGATGGTCTGACCCATGAGCTTGAGTGGATTACCAAACGTCACGATTGCCTTGATTCGAGGTGCCAGGGTCTCAGGGATGGTGGATCCCGTTCCGAGCATCGTCTGGATACCAATTGAGATGTCCGTGACACTCGCCCCTTGAGAGTATCCGCCAAGCACGAAGACCGTGTTAGGACACTCTTGGGCGACGGACACGACATGGTTGGTCATGTCGGTGGCCCCTGGTCCGGCACTAGTTTGATCGTACGACGCAAGATAGCTGACCGCGTAGGAAGAGACGCTCATTCCTCCGAGGTTGGAGGTGATACCACTAACCAATGGTTCACCGCAGATACCGAGCCCTGGCATTTCTCCACTTCCACGAGCGAAGACGACGTGAACATCCGAGCATTGGGCGTTGGCGATGGTGAATAATAGAAGGAGTGGTCCGAGGATCATCATGCATGCTGAAGACATCTTCATTGCAGTTGGAATAGTTCACAGTTGTTTCAATGTGGTTTGAGAGCGATGAAGGAAAATGTCGAATGTAAGAAGGTGACCGGATGAAAGTCGTCGACCTCAGTGCCTCTGCCCTATAGTCGCCATTGAGGACAACCGTTCGTGTGGATTCGCAGATTATACCTGCAGTTGTGCTGTCCGCAATCAACGATCTTATCGGTCTGTAGTAGATTTGCCATCGACACCCTCTGAAGTTCCAACTGAACGTTGAATTGACTCCAAGCCGCACTGCTGGCAGCAAAGCATCTGCTGTTTCTCGATCCGCTGCAATAATATAACTAGTGAGGTGAGGCAGGCTGTGAAGCTGGTTCTCATTACCGTCGAGTGTCGAGTACGCGGCACGAAAGGCCATGAAGTGGAGTGACAGGCCAGACAACTCTGGGCTCGTAAAAGCGAGCTTTGGCGTATCTGTGGTCATGAAGCGCAAAGAGAATCAGAGCTTTCAAGTAGATGATATGCCGTGACAACGAACACATGCTGTCGTGCTGACAGTGCTTACGGGCACCTACTTCCAAACGACCACATGAAGAACTCGCCACGTGCATCTTTAGACATTCCGCCGTGGTCCCACGTGGTCTAGCATACGATTGCTTGTTGCAAAGAGCGAGAATCCTGGTACTCTTCATTTTACGTTCATTGTTATCATGGATTAGAACCTCAAGGCGTCCTAAAACGACACGTTCATCTTGATGATCACGGGCAAAATGTAACGCTAGTCACACTTAGACACTCTAGTTCCTACAGGATCGTCAATCTTCCGATGACAAGATGTCGGAACGTTTAGAAAGCTGTCTTGGATTTGCTACATCTTCGTCAACATAACACTCCAAGAGAGAGCCGTCGTCTCCGAATACTTGTAATACAAAGAGCAACCGTTGCTCAGCAACAACTTTAAGTAGCTTCCAAACCACAAATTCGTCGGTGTCTGGTAGAGATGAGAATTCGCAGAGTTATTGCAGGAAAAATACGACTAGCAAGCTGTTAGGTGTCAAAATCCTCGTCAAACTCTGAAGTCACTACGGTGCAGGTCGATAAGTCCTCACATTTCCTTTCTCACTATACTACAAGCACCACTAGCTAAAAAAACCACGATATGAAGTTTGCCATGCTGTGTCAGACATTTCTTGGCTCCCTCCTTGTGCTTCTCGTGAACCCCGCCAACCTCGTCAGCGCCGACTGTTCTGATGTCCATATCGTCTTTGCCCGTGGTAGCGGTGAAATGGCAGGACTCGGCATTTGCGGCGAACCGCTCGTCAGTGGTATCACCTCCGATCTCTCCGGTATGAGCGTCTCCTCCTACGCGGTCAACTACCTCGCCTCCATGGACCAAACAAGTGCTGGACCAGGCGCCACCGACATGACCAACCACGTCACATCTGTGGCTCAACAATGTCCAAACACGGTCTTCGTGCTCGGCGGATACTCTCAAGGCGCGAGTGTCACGGACATCGCGATCGGAATCAAGACGACGCTCGGCTCGGGTGACACCATTCCCGACACTTTGTCGTCGCGCATCAAGGCTATCGTGACGTTCGGCAATCCTCTCATGCTCATGGGTGAAAGTATTGAGAGTGCTAGCTCGACGTACGGATCGAAGGCGATCGAGTTCTGCAATACGGGTGATCCTGTGTGCGGAAACGGCTTCAACACCATGGCTCACCTGACGTATGCGACGGATGGAAGCGTGACGACGGCAGCTCAGAAGGCCGCTGCATTGGTGAAGAATAGTGCGAGGATGTTGCGTGCGTAATGCCGATGCCAGATATCTGAACTCGGATAGTTGAGGCAAGTTTTTTGTGTAAACATGCATATTTGTCTGCGTTTGTAGTGACCTGTCATGCTGACTAAGTTGAATAAGTTCATTCGTCTCGACTAGTAGCTCCAGCAAAGATGTTTTGCTTTCCTTCCTGAAATTATGACACAATATCATGAATGAAGAACCGGTCACTGTAAGATATCGATTTACATGATGCATACACTATATTGAATCTACATTGAACAATGGTGAACTACAAACCACATCGATAACTTCATTCACCTCAATGAAAATGTCGACAACACAAAATCACATGCGCAGCTTCCTCGCGCCACCCTGCACCAACGCAGCGGCCTTCTGAGCTGCCGTCGTCACGCTACCGTCCGTTGCATACATCATGTGAGCCATGGTGTTGAAGCCAGCGCCGCACACAGGATCACCCTGGTTGCAGAACTCGATCGCCTTCGATCCATACGTCGAGCTGGAGCTCTCAATCGTCTGACCCATGAGTTTAAGCGGATTACCGAACGTCACGATCGCCTTGATTCGAGGTGCCAGAGTCTCCGGGATGGATTCACCAGTCCCAAGCATGGTCTTGATACCGAGTGCGATGTCCGTGACACTCGCGCCTTGAGAGTATCCGCCGAGTACGAAGACCGTGTTTGGACATTGTTGAGCCACAGATGTGACGTGGTTGGTCATGTCGGTGGCGCCTGGTCCAGCACTTGTTTGGTCCATGGAGGCGAGGTAGCTGACCGCGTAGGAGGAGACGCTCATTCCGCCGAGGTTAGAGGTGATACCACTGACGAGCGGTTCACCGCAAATGCCGAGTCCTGCCATTTCACCGCTACCACGGGCAAAGACGATATGCACGTCGGAGCACTGAGCTTGAACAAGGTTAGTTGGGTTGGCAACAAGAAGTAGAAGGGAGCCGATAAGCGTTGTACAGGACGAGACAAACTTCATGTTCGTTGTAGTGGTGTATTGACTTGCCCAGAACGAGAAAGATTGAAGAATGATCGAGTCGAGTTACCAATAGATTCTATTTCACGGACATCTTACAAGTGTCCGATTACTTGGCTTTCAGGCTCGCCACGAAATATACACTGTCGTAAGCCGAATATGCACATGCTGCCCGCAATCGATGTGATCTTATGAGTTTGATCTTATCCGTGCTGAAGGATTTGCCCACGACGTTGAAGTGACACGAGATTTATCTGCTGTTTCAAGGGTATTTGGTTGACCATCTAGGACCGGGTCTCACTCGAACAGCGAGAATGCGGCGGACAACCCTCCAGTTTCAGTAAGTGGAGATTTCGGGAACGATTGACAGCAGAGATCGGTAAAGGTCTACACAGTAGGGCATTTTCGTTTGTCTAATTGATGGGATTGGTGCGTCAAACCTGTGAGTTTCCAATGACCAGATGCTTGGAAAACTGCACCACATTTGACCGCAATCACGCCTCTTGTCCTGGAGTCATTAAGGTTTCATTGGTATACTCTGCTTCGGCAATTATCGTCCACTAACGAATAGGAATTCGAGGCAAAATACATTGGAGCACATCAGCTTACAACTTTATTTAAATAGGATAATTTTGACTGTCCGTATTTCTACTATTTAACAGACCACTCAGAGGAAACACGTCGACATTAAAATTGAGCAGTGATACCTCGCTATGAGGAAACGATGTACAGGTCGCAGACGCACTCATCTTTTTTATTCTACCACACACCCATCCTCGACCCCAATGCGCTGTGTCAGACATTTCTTGGCTCCCTCCTTGTGCTTCTCGTGAACCCCGCCAACCTCGTCAGCGCCGACTGTTCTGATGTCCATATCGTCTTTGCCCGTGGTAGCGGTGAAATGGCAGGACTTGGCATTTGCGGCGAACCGCTCGTCAGTGGTATCACCTCCGATCTCTCCGGTATGAGCGTCTCCTCCTACGCGGTCAACTACCTCGCCTCCATGGACCAAACAAGTGCTGGACCAGGCGCCACCGACATGACCAACCATGTCACATCTGTGGCTCAACAATGTCCAAACACGGTCTTCGTGCTCGGCGGATACTCTCAAGGCGCGTGTCACGGACATCGCGATCGGAATCAAGACGACGCTCGGCTCGGGCGACACCATTCCCGACACTTTGTCGTCGCGCATCAAGGCTATCGTGACGTTCGGCAATCCTCTCATGCTCATGGGTGAAAGTATTGAGAGTACTAGCTCGACGTACGGATCGAAGGCGATCGAGTTCTGCAATACGGGTGATCCTGTGTGTGGTAACGGTGTCAATACGATGGCGCACATGACGTATGCGACAGATGGCAGCGTGACCACTGCCGCTGATCAAGCTGCCACGCTAGTCAATAGGCTCACGAACTCTTCGCGGATACAATTGTGTCTTATACAACAAAGTGCCCATGATGAAATGATGTCCAAACCCGTTCACTTTGCTAAAATTAGTATGTTCCTGTGTGTATTTTATAATCTTGATTTTGATTCAAACAAAAAGCGCGCCAACTCACTTCAAAAAGTCCCGCGCCTCGTCATCAGAGTGATTGTCAATTCCGCACTCATGGAGGTCTCCGCACCCGCCGAGGCGGAGAACATCGCCGTCTGCATCCGCGTGCGGCCCATGAACGAGCGCGAGACGCGGTCTCACGACGCCCCGGCGCTGGCCTGCGTGCCGAAGCTCAACGTGGTGTCGCTCACGGACCCGGAGACGGGCGCGCCGCTCTCAGGCAAAGGCAACGTGTTCCAGTACGACCAGATCTTCGACGCTTCCAGCGACTCGCACGCCATCTACGAGAGCGTGGGGCGTCGCATCGTGCACTCGACACTGAGCGGCATCAACGGAACCATCTTCGCGTACGGTCAGACGAGCTCTGGCAAGACATACACGATGCAGGGAGACGGCGGCATGCCATTCGAACCCGAGGCGGAGAGCAGTCGGCCTGGTGTGCTACAGCTGGCGGTGGAAGACATTTTTAACTACATTGAGAATTGTAAAGACAGAGACTTTCTACTGCGCGTGTCGTTCCTAGAGATTTACAACGAAGTGGTCAAGGACTTGCTGAGCCCGAGCGAGAAAGGAGCGAATCTCAAACTTCGAGAAGACCCGCGGAAAGGCGTCTACGTCGAGTGCAGGGAGGAGATCATCACGAATTATGAGGACATCGTCACGTTGCTGCAGACGGGCAACCAGAACAGAACAACAGGACAGACTGCAATGAACGAGAAGAGCTCGCGCTCCCATAGTGTCTTTAGGATTGTCATCGAGAGCAAGGAGAAGTCGGACTCCAGACGACAGTCGGAGGAAGATGTGAACGGGGCTGTGCTGGTCGCCAGCTTGAACCTTGTGGACCTGGCAGGCTCCGAGAGTTTGAGACACACAGGAGCCGAGGGCATCAGACAACGGGAAGCTGGAAATATCAACAAGTCGCTACTGACACTTGCACGCGTGATCAACTCGCTTGCGAGTTCCGGAGGGAGAGGGCAGAATGCGCCTTTCCGAGACAGCAAACTCACGCGGTTGCTGCAGAACTCATTAGGCGGTAACACACGCACGCTCATCATCTGCTGCGTGACTCCAAGCGACAGATACATTGAGGAAACCAAGAGCACGCTCCAATTTGCAGCTCGGGCAAAGGATATCAAGACATCAGCAACAGTGAACGAGGTGCTAGATGATCAGACACAGCTCCGACGTCTCAAGCGCGAAGTGCACGAGCTCAAGAAACTCGTCAGTTCAGAGGCTTTGAACGCACTCAAAGCTGAGAACGAAGCGCTGATCAGCGAAAAGAACCAGAACAAGACGGAGATGGCGCGCCTCATGGGACTCATCCTCTCCAGCTCCTCGGTAACCAAGGCTACTGTTGGCAAAAAACGCAAACAATGTGGTAAACGTACGCGAGAAACGTGGGGACCGGGAGATTTCCCTTCTAATATCAAGACCTTGGCTCCGTTCTCACCCAATCGTTATCCGCGCAAACGTCATTCCCCGGCAAAAGAAAACGTGAATCCTCAGACACTCTTTTGTGTCTACGAAGATATCGATAACAATGTGGAGAAGAATTCTGAAAATCCAGCGTTTGATCCATCCACGATCAAACTCAAACCAAAACAACCAGTTATGGGCGTCAATGCTAGTAGCAAAAACGTTCTCGATCTGTTTTCAGCAATTTTTGAGAGCTATCACGAGGGAGGTTGCGTAGACCCTATCGCAGCAATTGAGACGGTTGCAAACGAGAAAAGCGCATCACTTGGTGATATTGAGCGTGCTCGTTCTTTTGATGTGCTAGCGGATATAAGAAGATTGATTGTGGCGAACGTGCAGTTGAAATCTGCACTAAACGAAAAGTTGGTGCTGGAGCAGGAGGTGAACGATCTGCGCTCTACATTGAATGATAGGAGTTTAAATGACAACCGTGCGAGCTGCGATTGCTCAGGAGATGTCACGAAAGCAGATGCTCTCGAAAACGGAAAGATGATCGACTTAGCTTCCACTCAGGAGGCGTTGGAGAAGGAAATGAGGCACTGCCAGGATTTGGAGATGGAGAAAACAAATTGTCAACAAATGGCAGCAGAAGAAATGCTTTACCTTCGTTTTCAGTTGGAGGATCTGAAACTTAAGTCAGATGAATCTCGGCAACGATTCAACTGTGAAAAACGCAAGCTTGAATCCGCTCTTGAGTCTCTCCAGTCGGAGCTTCCGCAGTCCGGCGCTGGAGAATACGTAGACTTGTGCAGTCGGAAGGATGAGTTGGAGAATATTGTAGAAGAAATGAGAGCATCGCAGACCGTCCTTCAACTGGCGGTAGCGGAGCGTGACGAGGAGATCGCTACACTGAAGGCTCAGGTGTCTGAGCAAAATCATACTGAGCTGGAGACACGAGTAACGTGTTTGGAGGAGGAGAATACATTACTGCAGCAGAAAGTTTGCGAGTTGCAAGGGGATCAGAAGGAAACACATCAAGGTATAAATTCTGAAGACCAGGGTAACAAAGTTGTTGTGGAAAAGGTTGCAGGGAAACTACAGGATTTCATGCAAGAGGTTGCGCAGCTGCGGTGTGCTCACGAGAAAGCAGCCATGGAGAAGGAGCAGCTGCAGGGAGAGGCTGAACGAATCAGCGAGGAGCTTGAAATTGCACAACGCCAAGGCTATGAGATGAGTGAAACCTTGATGGAAAAGGAACACATAGCAAAGGTCCTTCAGGCACAGCTAGACGCAAAGCTCATGACCATTTCGCAGATGCAAACTAAGCACAACACAGAAGTTGAAAAGCTACATCAGACCATCCACGACATTACAAATGAGAAAAACAAGCTTCTTGCTGACATTCAGGAGGTCGGTGCTGAAGGAAGCACCGCCACCCATGGAGGAAAGATAGCAACGACTAAATCGATTGAAAGCGTTGCTAATGTCAACGAAATGGAAGATGAGAATGCAGACGCTCAAACACTGCACTTGGAAGTGAAGGAGCTGACCGAAAAGCTTTTGACTATCACACTTGAACTTGCAGTGATGAAAGAGCACTTGCAAACACTTTTAACTTTGTCAGACGATTTACCCGAAGAAAGTGAACTCAAAGCAGCGTTTGATAAAGTACGGGCTGATTTTGACAACCTACAGGAGCAAAACAAGTCCGCTACAGAAGCTTCCTTGGCAAAGCTAAAGGATTCTGCCATATTACCGGATAATGGGAATACGGAGTTACCACCACAACAACGCTTTGAAATACTTAATGAGAACTTCAAGCGGTCACGGAACAGCTCGAGAATGCGTCGCGTGAGCGCAATGACTGTGTGGAGGAGCTTCG
>VOQZ01000239.1:0-37899 GCA_008079305.1 Phytophthora palmivora | reverse complement strand
GGAGCCTGTCAAACAAAACCCAACCACCAGCAATGCATTAGTTTAGTGCTCTGTAAAAGCGTAAAGCGACTTTACAAGCATGAAGACAACCATACCTGAAGCTTTCCTGCTTTGAGCTCTCAACTTCCCTGCTAATATGCAAAAGTAACGCAATAAATCAGCAATTATGTTATGAATAAAAGCATTGGACAGTATCGGTTTACCAGCTTTTGGCGCATCTTCCTCGCATGATTCATCCGCGGAAGAGGAGTCTTCTTCTTCACATTCGTCTTCCACCTCGTAGTCCTCATCGCTGATGTCGTCGTCTTCAATTCCCAGCGCATTATACGCGACCTTCAACTTTGCATTGACGCTTCGCGTTCTCCGACCTACCAAAGCCCAATTCCACAGCTTAATATCAAATAGACAGTCTATGTTGGTGTCGCAGCGTGTAACGTACCAGTTGACGTCATTTACAGCTCTTGAACAGTCAGTGGGGCGCCGGTGTCGCCTAATTCCTGCTCCAACTGGCGCGATGTACGCAGGTTCTCCTTTCCGCGCGATTTACTAAATGAGCGGCTAGCATTGATCGTACTTACTGAATTCGTACTTAATATAGGAACGAAATAGTTTTCAGAAATATGGATTTATATTACTCCCGTAATTTTTGAATGTGTAAAACGCAACCATAAATGTCGCATAATAAGGTTGCAGTAACGACTCTGAGTGACAAATTGTTAACACAACTACAGTACTTGTGTAGTACAGTACAGGGGTTTGTACTCGGCAAGAAACCCCATAGGATATGGACCATATCCTCCTACCTGGTGCCACTCACTAAATCCGACTTAATTCTAGAAATTCTTCATGTGTTATTACCATTGGTAATAATCCCAAACACCCATCCGCTAGGCTCTCTTTAATAAGGACTGATTTTGGTGGATCAGAGCGAACTTGTATGGTTGAGTGTCGTTTGTTTCGTTGCAACTGACAACGTTTTCCTTGACAAAGTAACGCCCTCATTAGAACGAATTATGGTAACTGCTGATTCTGCTGCTATTACCAACTTCTAACTTTCGCCGCGGCTGGCGGCACGACATCTCGTGCAACTCGACACCATTAGCATTTCTTGGTCGCGCGATCGGCAACGTCTCAGGTCATGGAAGTACCGCATCGACAGGATAGATCTATCAGTAGAACGGTACTTATTCTACCAGGTTCACGGACTGCTTCACGCGCATATCACTGCTACACCACGTAAGAAGCGGTGGGTTTATGAACCCTATCGTCGTTGAATGCACATCCATGCAAAGGAGTCGTCTCTCGGACGAAGCAGCCTGGGGTCAAGGATGCGCTCAGTGGCCGGCATCACCGAGTTCATTCGCATTCGGCTTTCTTCAGCGCAGCACAATTAGTAATCATCCATCCACTAGTGGACACAATAGCAGTAGAATCCAAGCCCCTCACTAGTCACCACATATCCTACTTATGTGAATGTTAGGACGCCGAATGCTGAGCCCGCGCACACGGACCAGGAAGTCGTAGTGACGAACATGCATGTCCAGCCAACCTACATTATGTACACGAGCGCCATGCTCGCTTTCGTACTGCCTCTCCAGTACGGTTGGTCGACCTCACAACTCAACCTGCACAAGTTTAACAACGTCGAGGACTGCAACGCCCGCCCGGTTGTCGAAGGTACATGCATCATGTTCCCGGGACATACCAAGTTCCAATGGACTATCGTCGTGAACGCGTGGATCTTCGGAGGTATGATCGGCGCTGGTCTCGTTGGAAAATTTGCTGACCGCTTCGGCCGCAAACAAGTACTCATTTACAATTGCGGCTTCATCATTGCCGGTGCAGTAATCATGGCTGCAGTCTCAAACCTGTGGATGTTCGCGGTTGGTCGTCTTCTTGCTGGTATTGCTTCTGGCGCCACGACGGGCAACGTCGGCGGTTATATCAACGAGATTTCACCACCACATCTCCGTTCGTTGCTTGGCGCCATCCTTCATAGTGGTATCACCGTCGGTATTTTGTTGGTCGCGACGACGTTCTTCTACATGGATTTCGAAAACGGGTGGCGCTACATTGCTGCGTTCCCGATCGTGCTTGCCGCCATCTTCTTGAGCATGTCGCCTTTCCTGATGGTGGAGTCACCCGTGTGGCTGCTGCTAAAGGGTCGTCGGGCGGAGGCGGAAGCAGTGCTCACTCGTTTGTTCGGGACTGAGAATGTTCCTGTCGCGTTAGAATGGATCGAGTCAAAACGCAAGCACGATATGGAAATGCAGTCGAGCACATGGAGTGAGACTGGTAATGAGGTTGTACGTAGTGGCAAAGGTGTTCCTTTCTCGGAACTGATTGCTCCTGCTTTGCGTCGCCAGTTCATTATTGCCATTGGTGTTGCTTGCATGCAAAAGATCACAGGCATCAACACCGTGTTTTACTACTCGTCCGACCTGTTTAGTCAAGCTGGTCTGAGTAACGCTCGTGTAAGCACCATCATTATTGACATTGTCAACATGCTGCCGACTCTGGTGTCGGGCTTCTTCGCTGCTCGCTTTGGTAACCGCCGTATGCTTCTTTGCGGTCTGGCTGGCATGTTCATCAGCGCTATTGGTGTGACCTTGTCGTTGTCGTTCAGCTGGTCGGCTTTGTCCATTCTGTTCATCGCAACGTATGTCGGCTCGTTTGGTGTGAGTCTAGGTCCGCTAATGTACGTGGTCATCGCCGATATCTTCCCTGACTACGCCCGTGCCACCGTCACTTCAATCGGTGTGATGGTTGCTTGGACGGCCAACCTGATCGTGGGTGTGGGCTACCCATACATTTCGAGCGCTCTTGGCGATCTGGCGTACGTTCCGTTCGTGGTGCTGCTGGCGATCTCGTTCGTGTTCCTGTTCGCGCTGCTTCCCGAGACGTCGGGCAAGACGAACGACGAGATTCAGGACGAGTTCCGTGCCATTCGCCAGAAGAAACGCCGTGAAGTGACTGCATACTTGCAAAGGTGATATTGAAAATGGAGTCGACAAGGAGACGAAGAAGTGTATGATGGAGTACTGCAACGATCTCGCCGTCGAGAAGCTGCAGTAGTAGCTATAATGGATGACCAAACTTCTCGCTAACGCTGACAAAATGCGTATGCCGTTCAGGAGATTTCGTTTAGCGCAGAATACGGAGTTGGGTAGTGTACTGTGACTTGCTAGCAAAAGATTTTTTGGCACTGTAGATAGGGATGGGGTTAGCCGGTGCATCTTGATGCTGGCAGTAAATTGCGAGCATCCGGCAAAAATCAGGTGTATTATACCAGCTCGCAGCTCACCAAATGGGGTCCAAGCACTCGCGCCTTTCACCGAGGCAGTCTACAGATGACAAGACCTGTTCGACAGCTGCCAGATCGTATGACAACCAGCAAGACGAGATCTCGGCGGCGGCGCGCGCCGAGTTCACGGTAGACGACATTCGCAATCCGGAAAACACGCGACGCGCACAGAGGCTTCGGAGCAGCGACAACGACCGCTTCTGCAAGTACCGCAACTACTTCAAAAACCACCACATGTCGCTGGCTCGAGAGGTGGGTCGGAAGACCAGCAAGAGCAAGGGGGAATTGTTGAGCTGGGTCGAGGACGTCGTGGGGCCACTGGAGGCCGGTGACAAATTTACCAAAGATGAGATCCTGGAGATCGCCATGGTGTCGGCGGCCCTCACTGAGTACGGTGAATCCTTGCTCTCCGAAATGTACGATCGAGGTGAGCTGGACGCACTTCCCAATATACCGCTGCATACGCACAATCTGCGCATGCCCGCCAAGCAGCAGGCGTGTCGAGACAGCTCGGACGCAGCGAATAAAGACAAGCTGGAGGCGGCACACTACATTGGACTCGAGGTGATGCTGCGGCTCAATGAACGGCTACCAGTGGAGCAGCGCATGGGCGAGGAACTGCGCGAAATCCTCAATCACCCGAGTAATCTCCGCCTCATGCTGGCAACAAGCAACCAGGTCCTGCACAAGAAGGTGGACGCGATGCTGATCAACGCAAAGGACGTGTCCCCGCTGTTAGAGACAGACACCAAGAAACAGCGCAAAATCTCGGCACGAGAGTACGACCGACTGGTTCAGATCGCCAAGCACGCCCAGAACGAAGGTTTTCAAGATGCCATGATCGCAGCCAATGGCTACTACTTATACG
Organism: Phytophthora palmivora; assembly: GCA_008079305.1. Taxonomy (NCBI): domain Eukaryota; phylum Oomycota; class Peronosporomycetes; order Peronosporales; family Peronosporaceae; genus Phytophthora; species Phytophthora palmivora. The sequence goes on along the minus strand of VOQZ01000239.1, from coordinate 33,727 downwards.
TGAGCTTGCGGGAGCAGTTTAATCGGTTAAATGTTGGTGATCGACCGAAGCTTTGGGATGTTGAAAAGGATAAGCGCGATCTCAGACAACCGCCTCGAACTAGGTTCCGATCACCATCGCCAGTGCCACAACAACCAAGAACTCCTCCATCACCAGAAAAGAAAAGAGATCCAGGATGCAGAATGAGTCAAGATCCAACATCGACCCACAATTTGTCTGTATCTCCCGAGACGAAACACCGAAGCCCCTTCTCTCGCTTGGCTGCTAAACTGTTTCGCTCACATAGCAAGAAGAAGCGCGCAGCTATCACACGATCACCTTCAACTAGAGCAAACGGAAAAGCCCCCCATCCTGCCGAAAGTAAAATCCCCATAAACCGAGCTAAAGATGGAAAGAAGAAGCCTCTGGCCAAAACGCGCGTAAAACGCCAAGCAGGAAATGCCAAAAAGCAAAACCCAAAACCTCGATCTCGCACGACCACACGGAAGACAACGAAACAGCCAGCTCATCGTTCCAACCGAGACTCTGGTTCAGGTGACCTGTCAGACGACAGCGACTATGTTGATGCGGGTTCCGATGACGACGAAAAAGTTCATCGAGTACTTCATGTCGGTCCTCGCGGAGGCAAGTATTACATTAACGCGAGCGGCAAGAAAGTGTACGTTAAATAGTCTTCTCTATAGTGAGCTGGTCAAAATGTCAATAGACCAAGGGATTCACTTTTATTATTTTTTTACTGTAAAAAAACTAAGTATAAAGTCCAATCTTGCAAAATGCAAGATTGAGTTGCATGCCTTGGATCTTCCTGGCGGTGGCGAGTTCTCCAAGGTGCTTAAACGCCGTGCAGAGTATCTGGTAGAGCACGCTGCGCCTGACCGCGTCCTGTTGGTGCTACTGGGGTCGCAGATGGCGTGCATCACCAACGCTGAGGCGAAAGTTCACGCTGGCAAGTTGCTGCAGCAAGTGGTGAAGCCTCTGGGTGGTCGCGGGGGTGCAACGCGAGCTTTGCGCAAGGCTCGGTGCCAGCAGATCTAACCTCTCAAACATTGCGCTACGGTGCGAACCTTTGTGCGGTTTAGGTTTAGAATTGAATAAAAATTCAATGGACAAAATAAAATGTCAATCAGAAAGCGTATTTCGGAAAAGACTACGGCATCTGTCGTTGTGCATTGATCCGACAAAATCCGAGCAATTTTGCTGTTGTTGTTGAAATAGCAGTACAACTAAGTATTAAACTTAGTTTTGCACATGTGTTTTATACTAGTCCACCAAAACTGTTTAAAACACAGTACGTTTCATTTAAATTCAGTATCAATAGCCGCTCCCTCTTGTCGCGATCACACATTAGAGCAGAGAGGGAAGCGGTAATATGTTCCCAGGTGGTCGTGACACCACCAAGCGCGAAAAAGCGGCCGGAGTGGTGTGTAGTCGCGTTCAGCAGAACGACGATCGTTGTTTCGTCACTTACTAACTCTCCTTTCCTCCTCGTTCTGCAGGTTGGAGGGCCTCATGCACACAGCAACGGCTGCGTCGTGTGCGGCTCGGACCAGAACGGAGACAGCATCCTGCTCTGCGACGGCTGCGATGGCGAGTATCACACTTACTGCCTCGTGCCGCCGCTCACCGAGATCCCGGCCGGAGACTTCTACTGCAAAAAGTGCACCGACGCCAACTTGGCCAAGCAGCGCAAGGCTGCGGCAGAAGGAGTCGCCGCTACAGTCGCTGCCCCGACCTCAGCGCCCGCGGCTCTCAGTGGGACACCAGTGGCTCGTCCTGCATCTGCTTCTCCAGTCGCTACTTCAGCTACTACTGCTGCTCCAGCTAAACCCACTATCCTCATGAAGGAGTCGAAGTACAGGGGGGTGTCCAAAGTGTCCATGAAGGGCGTCAAGAAGCCGTTCGTGGCCAAGCTCTGGCAGGGATCCAAGTACCTGCAGCTAGGCACCTTTGGCAGTGAGATCGAAGCTGCACACGCTTATGACAAGGCTGCACTAATGCACTACGGCAAAGGCGCGCAGCTCAACTTCCCGCATTTGCATGACAGTTTCATCCGGCCGGAGGTGGCGTTTAGTGTACGACCACAAAACCCGAGCATAGTGACTGCAACTAGTGTTGAACCGCCCCCCGCTCGTCCAGCTTCTGCAGTCATGTACACGTCGCCAGGACGCGGACGAGGTAGAGGTAGGGGGCGTGGACGAGGTCGCGGACGCGGCAAACGCACACAGGACTCACTTGATGCTCTCGGGACTGCTGCGCACTTAGAAGCAAAGCGTCGCAAGATGGAAACTAACGGACCACCGGCGGACCAGCTAAAACCACCAAGCGTACCAGCAAAAAGTATTTGGGTGTGCAGGTGCACCGCGTATATGCACATGCACAGATTCACGTGAACGGTAAGGTTGTCAATTTGGGCACATTCGCCACAGCGAAGGATGCGGCGATGGCGTATGACAAGGCCGCACTAAAATACTTCGGAGGCCCGATCGGTTCCAGTGATGCTCGTCCAGAGGAGATTGTCCTTAATTTTCCGGAGCAGCGTGACGAGCTGCTTAAGCAGTTGGCCGAAGAGGAAAAGCAAAAGTTGGCTCGACAAGCAGGGACATCAAGCTACGCTAGTCGCAGCGCTCAAAACGCCAAGTACAATTTGTCAATTATGAAACTCAACTCCTGGATGTCAAAACTTCAGCGATCAGTGAAGATGGTGGAAGCCTCACAGAGAGTGCAGTGGGGTCTACACCCTGCTGTTAAAAGTAAGGAGGACCAAGAGGAAAGACAAGAAGATGATATCCCTAGTCCATTGTCGTTGGTGAAAACGGAAATATTTGGATCTGGACCTACGATTAAGACAGAGTTTACCACACGAGATCAAAAGCTAAGGAAGAGCAAGAAGGAGATCCAAGAATCGATTGCGCTGATGATCGAGGAACTAAAGATTTATGCTGCTGACACACCTGTAGATCCTCTTTTCCAACCACCACCTCGTTGTGCACCTATTCTGGATTTATTGTCCACATCACGACACTGAAGTTGATCAGTGCGATTAACGACCTTGCCCACCTCAAGGTAGACGGAAAGGATCCAAACTCTATTGTTAACGGACGCTTCGAAAGCAAGCTGCAAGCTGTTGTCGATTATCGTGCTCGTCTCCAAATGTCAAGTACCAATGAGAAGCAGAAACTGGCGCATTTTATGAGTGACTTGAAATCAGCATCGTCACCTAATCCGAGCAACATCAATACTATTCCTCATGGTGTTGATAATACCCCGCCCATGATAGAACAAGATATTCAAGCACCAAAAGAGTCAACCTCTTTGAAAAACGCGAAGTACGTTAGGTGGAAAGTAATGCTGCCGAAGCACATCGTGCTGGATGCTACAGCCAATGAGGCGAATACTGAACTATCAGGCCAGACCAACCAGATGGACAATGAGATGAAAGAAGAACATGTTGTTGCCACGTCGAAGACAGACAATATTTCTACGGCTGGCGTGAAGATGGAAGTGATCGCTCAAGAAGAGCGAAGCCTTTCAAAGGACTCTACCAGTGAAACAATTGGGGACTTGGCAGCTGGATCTGGTGAAGGAGAATCTACTCTTACGATAGTAAAGGTTGAAGATACTGTAGACAGCGAAAATGGTAACGCTGAAGCACATCCAGCGTCGCAAGATGCACCTTCATTGGTGAACAAGGAAACGAACGAAGTGGTTGCTACTTCTGAAACGACGGGAAACGAAAGCAAGCCCGAAGAGGAGAAAATAACCGTGGATACATCAGAAGAGAATGCACACGAGGAGGGCAAAACTGATACTTCGGGGAGCATGTCTGAAACTGAAAAAACAAAGCGTATCGAAACGGAAAAGTCAGTGGTCGACAACCGTGATGCTGCTGAAGTGGAGGACACGAAGTCTCAGGAAAATACATCTGCCGACAGCAAGACAACTAGCGTAGAAAAAGAGTTTGATGGTGGTGAAAGGGATGATGATACTGCCATGGGAGATGCTAGTGAAGTTTCGTTACCGACACCATTGGTTGTTCCCGAGGACAAGTTTGAATGGAAATTGTGTTTGGCAGTTCACGTGCCGACAGTCTCGGATAGCCCCACAGCCGCCAGTGATGTATGGCGATTACTCCCGCTATCAAGTAAGACACAAATGGGTGAATTCGTCGACGATGTCTTCCTGACGGAGAAGGAAGTTGCAGAAATTGAAATCTCAGAAGAAGAAGTATGCTCGTCCTCTGTTGCCACCGACGGAAAAACTGCATGGATGGAACATTTGCGCCAGCTGCATACTGAAGAAAGCCAAGTACGACAGCAAATTCAGCGGGAAACTAACCACCAGCATGCACTGCAGGGAATTATGAAGATCGAGCAGGACCGATTGAACGAGGTATCGGTAGTGTATCGAGAAGCCATGGACAAACTTCATACGAAGACAGTGCTGGCCCGGAAAAATCATGCGCGCGTGAGCCAGGATGCACAGTTGGTAAAGTTGATGCAGCATTCTTTCAACCCAATTTTAGGCGACCTCCTAGACAAATGCGAAGAAGCGTTGTTGAATTGCTTCCGGAAACTATCCCTCCGGTTCGAAGAGTTTTCTCAAGAGTTCGAGTATTATCGCAATGCTCTGCTCAGTTTGACTCAAGATTGTACTACGGGAGAAGGAAACGCCAGTCCGATTGATGCATCAGATTTGGCTTTGGACGACGACAGCGTGACAATTAAGCGTGAGAACATCGCAAAGGTTACATCGGATATTCCGGATATCACCCCAGCTACTTCCAGTGATGTTGTAGATCTCGTTGGCAATAATGAAGCCAGCGCGGTGGATGAGTCCGATGATTTAGACGACAGCTTTGGGTTACGAGAAGCTTATATCACCTTTTACATGGGCGAAATGGAGGCTCTGTGGAAAGAGCGAAGCTCCTCACTCGAAATGGTGCAGGCAATTCAGCGCTCACTTCTGCACAACTCGTTTATAGTAGACAGGCCTACTGCTAAGGCTGTGGAACCGCAGAAGCCATCCGAATCAACATCGTCTGAGGATGCAGAGATGAAGGTAGAGGAAAATGCAAATGCCGACATGAAAAAGACAGAGCCATCTCGAGCAGAAGCACAATCCGAGGCAAAGTTAACAGAAGCCGATGCAAATCCCAAGAACTTAACCGAAAAGATAACAGGAACTGGAGAATCAGTTGTGGAGGCGGATAAGGAAACGGACGTCAACGTTGAAGAAACGCAGGAAGATTCTGATATGACTACGCAAGCACTTTCACTAGAAGTTATGTCATCGAATCCTGAAAGTTCTCAAATGAGTAGCGAGGGTGTTGTGAAATTGGAGCCACAGCAAGAGGATTGTGGCAAATTCCGGCGAGAGCAGGAATTACGTGAAGCTGTTGAATCCTGTCTGATTCAGTGGCAGCGCGTCCAGTGGCCAGAGGAGCTAAACTCAACATTCCTCACCCCTACAATACCATTTTTGTCAAGTGTATCTCCAGCAATCAAGAGCGAGTTCAATAAATCGTCTCCGACTGCGACAGACGAAAATGACACTGATTTCGAGTCACCATATAGCGTTATGGATGAGTTAAAACGTGTGATGATCGATTTGACGCAGGATCAAGTGATCCCGGCTCCGCGGCCGGTTGAGCCAATGACTTTGGTCATGTATCACCCTGTGTTCATTAACCACCAGACGCCAAAGAACCACCCGGAATGCCCAGAGCGCATGGATGTGAGTGCTGTTGTCCCTTCATTTCATGTTAGTGTTTCTAACCTGTAATGGCTTTTTGTGTTGTAGCGGGTTGTGAACATCCTGAGCACGCTGGTGAAGAAACACCAAGAAACACTCAAGCTCGACCGTCTCTCGATGTCACCAGAAGAGTTGTGCCCACCGGAAACCACACTTCTGATGGTACATTCACCGACTTATTTGCGACAACTTAAAGAACGATCGATCGAAGCTGGTTCACAGTCAGTGTCATCTCCGACGGCTTCGTCTCCATCCTCTCGCGCTCTTGTGTTCGAGTCAGACTCTGGCATTCGTGAGGATACGCCAAAGCGTGGTGGCAGAAAGAAGAATGGACGACCTCCACTTGTCGGTGCGTTTGGTGCAGCTAGTCTTGAGCAAAATGGTGTGGAGCTGGATACGTTTGTGAGCAGTAAGTCGTGGGATGTGGCTCGTGCAGCTGCGGGTACAGTTTGTCTTGCGGTAGACCGAGTAGTGCGCAAGGAGTACCACAACGCAGTCTGTCTGGTGCGTCCCCCTGGACACCATGTGGGTCGTCATGGCCGGACTGAGAACGCTCCGTCGTCAGGGTTTTGCTTGCTGAATAACGTGGTGATCGGTGCAACACACGCGCGTCTCTACCCGTGGATACGCAAGGTTGCTGTGCTGGATTGGGACATTCACCACGGAAACGGCACAGAGGAGCTGCTAAAGGACGACCCGGATGCATTCTTTGCGTCGATTCACCTGTACTCGGCTGGAAAATACTTTCCAGGAACAGGGAAGTCATGTGAGACGGGCAATCGTGTTAATGTGGCCCTTGAGAACACAGGTGCTGGCAGTGGCTCTCAAGCATTCCGATCTGCGCTCGAACTGAAGGTGCTGCCTGCCATGAGGGCATTCCAACCAGATATTATCTTCATCTCGGCAGGCTTTGACGGTCATCGCGACGATATCATAGGTGGAGTGGCGGCTGTCAATAACCCCAACGTACCTGCTGGATACGTGGAAGAAGACTACGCATGGGCCACACTGGAGGTGTTGAAGTTGGCTGCAGATGTATGTGACGGTCGTGTAGTCTCGGTGTTGGAAGGTGGTTACGATGTCCGCCGCGAGACGAACTCGCTAGCCAAGTCCGTGGCGGCCCATGTGGCGGCAATATCTGCCTATGAGGCAGCTCGGCGCAAGGCAGATGACAATATCACTCCAGACATCGAGATGAAGGAAGAGGAGGGTGCTAAGACGTCTATTCCCACTGAATCGGTTCCTGGTGCTAGGATCAAGACAGAACAGCCTATCAAGAAAGAACCAATAGGCTTGTTGGAGAAGATGCTGACCACAGACCTTGAAAATGACGACGTGATCATCATTGACGACGATAATGAGGAGGTTGGTGAAGAAGCGTCCCACGAGGAGGATGAGGAGGAAGATGAAGAAGCGTCCCACGAAAGCCGCGATTGTGACGATGTTGAAGATGAAGACACGGGTGAAGATGACGACGGTGACGTCGCGATGGATGAAGCTGAAGATGAACCATACATCAAGAAGCCGCTTGACCACGACGAGAAAAGTGTGCAGGACGTGTCCTCGACCATGGAGGTGGACGACTAGTTGAAGTGAAGTGGTGTCCTCCGTTGTATACATTCTGATTGGTCATAAATGAATTTTGTGTACATATTATCCAATCAATTCTTACGACTGCATTCTACCAGAACTACCTCTTCATTCTGAATCTGCCCTCAAAAGAGGCACTATGAGCGACCCGTTCTACCTGGCCGACATTTTGCTAGGGCGCGTGGGTGTGCTGCGCTCCACGGCCGAGAGTATCATATTGGAACTGTGCGAGGCTCAGGCCAAGTTGGAGCCTGGTCAGGCCTCGGACGATGCTCTGCGTCTGGCCATCAAGAACAAACTGGAGCGCGTGCAGACCAACCTCAAGCTGCTACGCAAGCTCGTGCCCGAGTTCGGTGCGTGTGCCTTACATAGAGCACAATCCTTCCACACTATTCATTCTAACATACAGCCGCATTGTTGCTGTGTAGACGGCAAGACGAAGCCCATCGAGAGCGTGAACCAGACCCACCGCAATCTCATGCTCGAGTACCACTGGAAGAACCATGTGCACGACATGGGCTCCAAGGCTCAGGCCGTGTATCTGGAGCAGCTGGGAGGCGCCTTCCCCCGCCTCGAGATGCTGGGCGACGTGCGTTGTCCGCCCACCCCCAGTAGCCTCTTCGTGCCCAAGTCCCACAAGCGCGGTCGTGTGTTCGACCCTTACGGAGAGAAGCAGCCGGCCACACTTAACGAGATGATGGATTACATGATGGCCAAGAACCGCAAACTCAAGTTCTTTAAACATGCTGAAACCACGCGCGGCGGTCGTCGAGTCATCAAGTCAATCAAGTGCGAGATCAATAAGGAGGTGACAGTGCATCTGAGCTTCTGCCCTCCCATTCCAGAGAGCGGACCTAACGGCGAGTCGGGTGTGGCTGCCAGTCCTATGACTCCATCCACACCCACATCACCTGCCTTTGCCAGTGGCCGTCTACGTAGCACTCGCAACAAACACAAGAAGCAGCAACAGCAGCTTGTGAAGAAGAAAAAAGGTGACATGCTCACTAAGGCCAAGCTCGCCGCCGAGGAAGCTACGAAGATGGAGATGGAAGAGCTGAAGCAGCGCATTACAGAGGCGCGTGAATCCATTAAAGAGCAGGGGCAGGCTCGAGCTGCGGGTCTACAGGTCACCAAGTATATCCAGCGAATGTCAATCTTCCCGTACAACGAGGACGCACCTCTGGGCGCTTGGTCAGAGTCGTCGCACAATCTCTTCCGCCTTGTCACGCTACACGGGCGCCGGGCGCTGGACCATTTCCGCAAGCAGCACCCTGAAACATGCTTCTACCACCTCTTCACTTGGCTTGGCTACTACGACAAGATTTACCAGACACCGTGTTCATTCTGCAAGAAGCTGCTTGCGAAGGAGAGCGAGGAATGGGCCTATGTGCCTCCATCTTTCCGCGACTATGCGAATGGACAAGCTTTCCACTCTAAGTGCCTTCCCATCGAGTAAGAAGTAGGATACTATGTTGAACCTACCGCAATGCAGCAACCATAAATCAAAATCAAAGGAGGAATCAACTTCCGCATGAGATCATTGTCAATGACAGTACAGAGCTACTCAAGCCTGATTGGGAGCAAACGACCGAACGCAGGCGGTTTGACCACATCCGCTTGTTTCTCCGGTCGCACCTGCAGCTTGATTTTAGTCGCTGCCAAGTCGCGTGGGGTGATGGTGGCAGCCGATAGAGGCGGCTGTGAGTCGGTGAGTCGGCTTTTGTTCACGATTCCCATTGCATCGTACGCTTCAACGACAAAAGCTGCACCACAAAACGCGTTCTAGTCAATACCAATTGCACAAAGATCACAGTTTTACAACGCACCTGCACACGGGAACGAAGGTGTTGCGTTGGGACTCATCTTGCGCATTTCACCGGGACTAATCAGTGCCGATATAGCATGCCGCAGTGAGATTCGACTTGTTCGCCCTAGATTATCGGCAATGAAGGTGTTGGCTGCCTCTTGCATCTCTTTGGAACGCTGCACCACAATGTTGTCAATGAGATACATTTCCATCAACCTGCAGCTTTCTTCCTACCTCGGTCTTCAGCGTCAAGACGGAGATTTCCGTGGCTTCGGACGTCAGCAATCGAGCGCTGTACGGACGACACTGCACCTTGTTCAGCGTTTCCTCTACGATAAACTTGCGACCCAAACGGTCCACATAGACCCACCCGCAGTGGTCGAAGCGCGGACGCAGTTGCAGCCGAGTAATCCAAGTGTGCAGTGCCGCCAGAGGCTGCATCGCCGTGAGTTTGCGCTGGAAGAAGATGAGATCGCCTGTCTCGAGGGTCTCCATAATGGTGTCGTCCATAGACCCGGGAATGAATTCGAGCGCCTCGCCACCTGGTGGTGCGCGCACTTGATGGCGCATGCGCGTGAGTGTCGCATTGCCGCTCCAAGCCGCGAGACCAACCAGCGGCAGCAACGCCAACGTCCGGGCTGCCATGAAAAGCGGACTAAATGGGAGGTGATGCACGTCTATGAGCCTGTTTGACGGGATTTGCAACAGTACCAGAACATTTTGATTCTCGCCACCATTGATGCCATGGACAAGAGAATTGAGCATAGGTATTCACACATACTTAGTAAAAATCACGGCTGACTGGAGTTTGGGTGCTAGATAGCCCTCATAACGTTCTTTCATCTCCCTGTTATGTTTGTTTACCCACCACCCAGTCTTCATTTGAAGGTGCTGCTCGTCATATTGACAACACCACTGTCAAGAGCAACAATTGCCTTTTTCAGCCGCTGTTTTTCGTGACGGAAGAACGCAATGTCGCGTAGCACGTCCTCGTCCAGAGCGGGGCACACTGCCCCTGTCCGTGCTGCCAACGCTGCCGATGCCACACCGTTCCAAGCGAGCTGTTGTGCAAGTTGCGAAATTGTCGTCACAACACCCCGAAGCTCGGCCAGCAGCTTTAGGCGGCGATCTTCCTGCAGCGTCTGTGTGCGGAGACGGACGTACTCGTTTGCAACTGCGCGGTCGCACTCCAGTCGAGGAACTTCAAGATCATCGTTAGCATCTTCGAACGTGATGATCACGCTGCCAGACCCGTGCGGTGTTGCATTCGGAGGGTGAACCAGTGTTCTCGCTTGTGGATCTGCTCTCTGGATACCATTTGCAGCGACATGGTGGGTCTCCCAACTCATCGTTGGCATCTGCTGACTACTGATCGCGCCTACTTTAGCCACTTGAAATCGATTGACGGGTGGCGCTTGCAACATCATCTCATGCTCTTCATCCTCGTGCGAGTCGGCCGTGTCGGAGTCGTCGCTCGTTGAAGAGCTGTACTCGTCGTCGTCGGGACCTTCAACCCGTCGGCGCTTGCGTGAGCCGCCGTCCCCGTTGGCTTTGCACTGCTCCAACAGTGCCTCAATGAACTGAGGGTTCGAGCGCAGGATGTCGTAGCAATGGCGGAAATGGAATGACTCGAACTTGAGTTTAGGACGGGAGGAGTCCGTCTCGGAGTCACCAGTAGGTGTGGGCGGTCGTTGACGGTCGTGCACGTACTGACGTACGGCCGCCGCATTAGTCTCGCTCCTCTCTTCCCGGAAAAGCTTCACAGCCTGTTTAATAGCCTTGGCGGGCTTCTTGCCGGCTTTGTGTAGCTGTTCACAAGTGTAATATGTGGTGCGTTAGCTCTAGTTAACTGTATTCAGCCATTTTCCAAGCGCTGACCTTGTCTACGAGTGACGCGAACAGGACAATGTCCGGGCGGATGCCGCGCGCCCAGCGCGTGTGTAACGAGCGCGCACTGCGAGGAGCTGCTGTGATGTCCGGCACGATGGCCTGCTCGGCAGCCACGAGCCCCTGGTAGCGCAGCTGCACACGCTTCCAGAGCGCACAGTTGTCACTCAGCACCACCACGTCCCCCTGGTTGGCGAACACAGCCAGCAATGCACGGCCCAAGCGCTTGTCGTCCGCATGTGTCCAGCGCTCTTTGCCTCGCCGCATCTTGAAGAATACTACTTCGTAATATTCTGGAAATAGAAAGAGGGAGACTGAAAACAAGAACTTGATTGGGTAACCCTAGATGCAAAAGCAAGGCAAAACACTGAACTTGCTCGATACAAGAATTCCCGGGATACATTTCGCACATGTACAATGGTACTACATTCTACGTTGTACAGAAATCTCCACGTATCGTGAGGCTGATAAACCGAAACGAAAAAACGTACTTGACTTAATCAAGTTGATGCCACAATTGACTGCATCGAAATGATGTACGACCTAATAATTGTTTGATACTTAGTACATCCACACGCCATGTTCTGCTCAACTCTGACCTTCAGAAGCGTCGAGCGCATCCAGCTCCTGCTTGAGACGACATTTTTGCTCGCGGAAGAAGCGCAGGTCCTGCTGTACCTCCTCTGCTAACGTCGGATCCAGTCGACTTCCAGCACCCATACCCATTGACGCCGATGTCCCGTTCTCGATCTGGTTGGTAAGCTGCGAAATAGTCTCCACGATACCGCGCAGCTCCGCCAGTAGTTTCAAACGGTAATTGGCCTTCTGCTGCGAGCGTTGTGTCCGGATCACCTGGGCGGGGGCTGAGCAACCGCCGTTCTGAGCATTGACGTGCGGGATGTTGTTTCCTTGTGCAATTGGCTGTTGAACAGGTCGGGAAGGGGTTGTCGCAGTGGCAGCCGGGAAGACAATGCCCTTGGGTATTGGTATGCCTTCGTCGCTGGAGTCACCACTTGATGAGCTTGAAGAAGATGATCCCGACGCCGATCCAGAGGCGGCAGAAGACGCTTCACTTTCCTTGCGGCGCTTTGGCGAAGGTTCACGCTGAGGTGGCGATCTATCATGCAGGTCATCACTATCACCCGAGGCTTCCGACACACCCATCGGTTCATCCGCGTCATTGTGGAGTTTCGGTCGACCACGTCGCCGCTTCTGCATGGGGGAGCGCACCACTCGCGGCTTCTTCTCCGAGAGCGCTGCTCGCATGAAGCGACTGCTTGTTTTCAGCACTGGAATGCAGTGTGCATAGCGGAAGGTGACCGCCTTGGTTCGAGGTTTCGGCGGTGGCTCGGTATTCTCCAGGATGGCCTGTTGGTTTGCTTCCCTATAGGTGCGCAAGGCCTCGAGCTCTTCCGCCTGGCGGATAGCTTCGAAGCGGTTCTTGGCCTCCGCCATAAAATCTTCTTCTTTCCAACCTTCGTGCTCCTCCTTCTCCACCTACGGACATTCTCCACCATGTTAGTCTAATCTATCAACCTAGATTCCATATTTCAAATATTTCCGTGACGACACATACCTTCACCAGGATCGACATGAAGAAGGCTGACTCGGGACGAATAAATGACGACCAGTGCGTCTGAAGCGCGCCTCCTGCACGAGGAGCAGCTGTGGGGTCCTCCTCCGCCACCAGCGTCGCGTAGTGCGTTTGTACCCGAGTCCACATGTTCTTGACGTGTTCCGTGCCATCGTCGTCCTGCGTGGCCATCACGAAGGCGCGACACAGACGGATATCGTCCTCATTAGACCACGCAGCCTTGCTCTTGCGGCGGTTATTGGACGTCGGCGACGACATTCCTTGAGAGCTTTACACCTTGGTCGAGAATAATGATGTGCGAAATGGAAATGGAATCCTTCAATCGTTGCTTAAGAACCCATACAAAAGCCAAGACTACCAGATTTAGAGACAAAGTCAGGTACGATGATCTGTACAGATTCTACACAAGATGTGTGTTCTTACAATAGGGTGCCGTAGGTATCTGAAGACATGCGCAAGCAAAACCAACCATGACAATTCATAGCGAATAGCGGATCGTTCTCGCTTTTTTGGGCCGATGCTCTGGACACAGACCAACGATAGTTTCCGCTGCGTGGCTAATTTTCTTCTTTGTGTTGTGTGAATGCAGAACCCAACGCTGACAATAATCTCACACGTTTGAGACCGATGTCGCTAGTCGGCACTAGTAGTACTTCGAAAGTATAGGATTCGCCCCCCTACCGCTATACTGATGTCGTAATGATACTACGTACTGCCTTGAGCGCCTACTGTAGTACTTGATCAACCGCTCCACTTTCCCATCTACAATACCCCATCGAGGGTAGAACAGCTAAGGACTCGAGTGATGCCATGGATGGTTCGAACCTTGGGGTATGTGTAGGAATGGATATATCTCCTCAGAGTAAATCTGTTGCTGGAGTTGTCCAGACCCATAAGTCAATTGTGTGATCTCTCTCTTAAGTTACGAGTACCTACTGTACTACCTGTAGGTTTCGACGAAACGATAAATTCGGGGAAGCTTGCTGACTCTATGTGATTTGTACGACCTGTAAAACCTTTCCCAATATGGAGCTTTAGTGTCAAGCTAGGCGATCGGGAGATATCGTTCTAGACCGGGTAATACCCGTTGGGATAGGCACCACCGGCTCTGCCCCCTGTTTCCGCGCGACGTGAGTTCAAGCATGGTGTTAAATTCCAGCAACCGCCCTAGTCACCAGGAAGCAGTAACTCCCGGACTTGATCAACCGTCCCGCGTTATCTCTTACAGTGCCTCATCGAGTGTAAACGGATAAGAGTCAGGAGATGCCATCGATGGTTCGAAGCTTGAGAGTATGTGAAGGAACGAATATCGCTCAGAGAAAATCTGTTGCTGGAGTTTCCCAGACCCATAAATCAATAGATTGACTGATCGATCTCTCTAAAACCTTTCCTTTAGTCACCCAAACCCATATTAAAATTAGCGCATCCGCTGTTTGTATATGCCAACGAGTTGGTTCCCAGAAAATGAAGCGAGCCACATACAGATTCCAACCAATGGCCCATGCGTACTGTAAACCACGTTTTCAAGAGTAAGTACTACAGACTGTAGTACTGATACTGTAGTACAGTATCATTAAAATTAGTGCGCAACAGTGTCACGTAAAGTCTGGCCATGATCGTAAGGTCGAAAGACATACGATATACAGGCACAATTCATGGAAATATATGTATGAGACTAACTGTGAGAGTCTTACAACTTGTACTCTCTTCATGGATATGCGTATTTATAATGCATTTTTAAAGAACGCACATTTAGAAGTATTGAACTTAGGGAGCAGAATCTATGATTGATTTCTCCGTTGGGGTCTAATGGAGCACTTCACGATACCGGGGGATGAGTAAACGTTAGACTAACGAATGAGGCAGTATGTGTGTGTACTAAGACAAACATTTCACATTTGATAAGACATGATAGTATGCGTTGATCGCGGAAGGAGACAATCCGCCATGTGTCGGTTCATTTGCTTGTTTGTAAATTTTGTAAAATATAGACGCTGGAATACCGTATTCCGAATACGTGTGCAACGGACAAACAGGACGATCCCCGTTCTATTAAATACCTTACTATTAGTGCACACTCCTGGATGGCCAGGAATTCTGACTATCCAAAGAAATAAAACAGATTTAACCCACGCGTTCGCAATGAGTGACTACAAGTATTAATACGTCAGAGTGGCAATAACCATGCACAATATGGCAGTAGTGACAAGTTATTTCATGCCTATCAACCACTTTAACTAATTGGTGTTGCAGTTCACTCTATTTGTGAGGCCACCTATAAGCCAACACGCATGCCTTGTCGGTTCGTTTCAGAGTAAAGACTTGTTCTCGCGCAAGTGCACTCAGCCCGCATGTTGGCTTGGTCCAATCAATGAGATATCCGCCTGGTTCAACAAAATGCCTTTACAAAAACCAAGTAAAAATAAGAATCTGGTCCCGTGATCATGATTGTAAATCATGAAAAGCTCGCTTCTCATTGGCCGGTGCAAGTGGCAGCCGTTATGGATCTCTCCAAATCGAGCGGCCGACGTACGTGCCGCCGCGTCCATCGGAGCCATTCCTCCTTCGACCACGCCGAGCTCAAGCGCTAGTAGTAACTACTGAAGCAAGAACCAATTACCATGGTCATGGGCATCATTTCCGCCGGCATGGGCGCCACCAAGGCGCTGCTGAGCTTCTACGGATCACTGCTGCACTACTGGGTGCGTCGTGGCAGCTACGCCGACTGCCCGTTCTTCTCCGATGACCTGCACGCGAAGACATACGTGTACTCCATTGCCCTATTGAACCCGCTGTGGAGCCAACCGCACTACCGCCACCCGAGCTTCTACAAGGACCTGGTCACCAACCTGCGCAATGTAGCCATCCCTGGTACGGGTGTGCCGCTCTCGATCGTGAGCTACTCGCGTCTCATCCTCTTTCCCTTCCTTGTCTTCGTGTACCCGTGGCTGTGCGCTATCGGCGCCTTCTTTGAGCTTCCCAAGGAATACTCGAACAAGCAGGGATGCATTATCGAGCGCTTCCTACGCACCTTCACACAGATCTTCGTGTGCCCGCAAAACTGGTTCGCCTTCTGGCGCGTCAACTGCCACGTTGTCAGTCTGCACAGCCTTAAGACCAACTCGCCTGGATACATTATGGAGAACAAGTGGGACTTCCTAATTGAATCGGAGAAAAACGGTATTGCTGTGTCCCCCTACCTCAAGACGCCCGGGTCGTTGGTCATCAAGGACCGCAACGAGGAGGGAGGCATGGGTATTTTCATCTTCAAGAATGCCGTGGATGGTGGAGACTGGATCATCCAGGAGAAGCTCGATAACTCGCCATTCCTCAAGAAGCTGCTGCCGGAGGTGTCCCCGCTCTCGACTTTCCGTATCATTACGGCTTCACGCCACGGTCTAGGCGAAGCAGAGGCGCTCAAGGATGGTGGCAACGGTGTCAAGTCGCTCAGCTGTGTGTTCCGCGCCGGTCTGGCGGGTGCTGCGACTGATCACAAGTCCATCATGTTCGACGTGGATATGGAGTCAGGCAAGATTCTCAAGGGCTCCACCACCACGCACTGGTACCGAGTGGGCCCGCACCACATGTTCCGAGGCAACCTTAGCGTGGGTCACGACATCACCAACCACCCGGATACGGGCGTCCCTATTACCGGCAATGTGATCAAGGACATCAAGCAGATGAAGGAGCTCGCGGAGGAAGCGCACTACAAGCTCATGAAGGACGTGCCGCTCTGCGGATGGGATGTGGCGATTACCAACTTGGGTGTGCTACTGCTGGAGGTCAACATCTCGTGCAACTTTTTCCGTGGCACTTTCGACCAGCCGTGGTACTTCCAGTTCCTGGATGATTACTTCCGCCACCTCGAGAAGTTGCCGACACCCGAGAAGAAGACAAACTAGACTGACGGTGCTTGGGATGTAGCTCGTCTCTGGTTAGTTGAGCTCGTGGCTGTGCTCTTATTGCACGAGTGCGTGTTGGATCCTGCCAAAGTGTTAAACAAATAAGGACACACATTTAGATAAGACACTGTCGTAACTTCCTGTGTACTACTACTAGTAGTATGAAAACTCTGCGAGAACCAGGGAGAAAGGTCTGCAGAAATATGCGGTGCTTGTGGTACTACCACAGTGTATGCATGAGCGTCAAGGACGCTGGCTGTACCATGCTGATTTGGTTATCGCTTGATAAATGTAGCCATGTCGATGTGGCCATAAGTTTCCCTACGGTTGGTGGCAAACTCACCAATCACGCCGAGGACTTCGTCCACGTCGGCACCTCTTCCTTCGTCATGAGATCACCAGTATCAAAGCTGCAGCGGCGGAATTGCGATGACTAATACCAACGCAGCCACTTTGTCGGATGCCGTGCTGAGCGAGCTGTTTTCCTTCCTCGAGGTCGACGACCTGTTGGTGCTTGAACGAGTGTGTCGTGCATGGAGAATAACTCTAGAGACTGCGCGCTTCTGGAATCACGTACAGCTTATCCATGAATGGAACGATAGCGAGCTGGCGTCTGCCGTCGTTCGCCTCGTGGCTAAGCGCCATGGTCCTCAGGTCAAGAAGCTGACACTCATCGGATGCGTCGTACCCAATGGCACGTTGGTTAAGGCAGCCAAGCTCTTCGTCAGCCTAACGCACTTGACAGTGTCTGGGTGTCAAACAATCGAAGATGTCGACTTCACTGCTCTTGTAAGAGCGACAAGAGAGGAACTCGTGGAGGTTCGTGCAGTCAAGTGTCTAAGACTCACAGATGTAGCGCTTGAAGCGATTCACTCACAGTCGCTGCAGCGAGTCAATTTCAGCTACTGCAGACAGATTTCAGAGGATGGTGTAAAAGCTCTTGTCCAACGTTGCAGCAATTTGCGCTCTATCAAGTTGAAGGGGTCACCAGCAGTCACTTCCTCCGCTGTAGTCTGTATCGCTGAGAGTTGCTCGAAGCTAGATACACTCCTGGTTGGAGGTGCCAAGAATCTGACAGATGACAGCTTGGTAGCGCTGGGAGACCATTGCCCGTGTTTAGCATCACTGGATATTTCAAGAAGCAATCCTTTTGGGTATGGCCGCGGAGGCATTTCAGATAATGCCCTGAAGTACCTTGTTTTGCGGTGCCCACGGCTGGAGCACCTTACATTATGCGGGCAAGGTCGCTTGACGCTAGCAGTCCTGAGTTCGCTAGCGACCTCGTGTCCTGCACTCGAGATATTGGATATTGGCGGATGCCACGGCATTATCTCGAATCCCATAGCACTGGGTACCGAGCTTAAGCGCATGAGAGGGCTTCATGAGCTTAGTGTCGCGTTCACTCGTGGTTTGAAAGGAGAGCAAATCGATTTTATTGCGTCCCAGTGCCCACAGCTGAAAGCATTTCGAGTCGATGGCGATAACGTTGCCGCTGCTCATGCCTGACCTCTGCCGGTGTATACATGCATATTCTGATAGTGTCAGTGCGTATTGCACACGAGTATGAGTGTCTGTCTATATAAAGCACGAAGGAAGACTGCTCATTTTGATCCTCATGTGAGCTCTCTTTTGCAAGTCAAGTGGATGAGAGCGTTCTGCTAGAACTTAGTCCACAGCATATTCTGCCTCGAAAAACTCTTCGATTGCATTTGCCGCTGATGTGCTCAACACAGTTACATCCAACAGCTTCTCCGCACCAGCTCGAGCAATCGATGCGATGCTACCTACTCAAAGTTGACATTAGACACTGAGGGGAGTAGTTATGGAACTAACCAAGCTCACCAAAAAGGTCTAGCAGCATATCGCATTCATCCGCAGTGAGAAATCGGAAATTTGCGCGCAGAATGCCCATAGCGTGCTTTCGTGTAAGAAGTTCGTCGTTCATCTGTGAAAACAGCTCGTTTGTCTGACAAGTTGAAGGCCAAGTTGCAAAGCAATGGACGTACGCGCTTGTTGAGTTGGTCAGCCTTTTCGGAGATTTGGAAGGCAAGTTTCTCGTGAATAGACACCTAGTGCATAGTAGTGAGGGATAACGAGAGATAATCGCACAAATCCATGGACAAGGTATACCATGAGTTTGACAAAACTGGAGAGACTAAAAACTACCAAACGAAGCAACACCGACACTGTTAGTCACTAGGATTGTTGAACGACACTGTTGCACTCACCTGTGAAAATCTTGATCTTCATGGAGCGGTTGATTGCAAGTAGCTGCAGCTCCGAAAACTGTGGAATCGGAAGAACAGCAATCACGAAAGCGTTTTCAAACGCCTTGTCCGCTTCCACTAGCCTGTAGAAGCCACAACACGTCGATGAGCCGTTACTTCTGGTGCTTCAGCAGATGAGTATATTCATCTTCCTGTCGATCGTGCTTTCACGTGAAAAATCAGGTCCGTCCTTGTGAATCAACTACAACACCACTCGTTAATGTCGCACGAAATACTCGACACAAGCGAAAATCTGTACCATGAACGCCACGGGAGGAAACTCTCCCTTTCGCTGCGAGATCATGACATCTAACTTGCAATTTTAGGCACTAGTCTTGGAACTTTTGAAAGTAAGATCTCGTCTACCGGCAAGACAACCCGTCGCTTCTGTAGATATTAGCGCGCTATAAGCGTATGATCAGGTTCCTTTTGCATGAAGTCCTATCCTGCCTTTAAGTCGGAATCCATACATTCTCTCCAGTTCTTGAGCCGCTGCACTCACAACTACAGTCAGAAGCTCCACTGAAGGCTTTAGCACGTCATTCATACCTTCAGTCGGCACTGTGTGTGGATTGTAGAGCGCCAACTGCCCCCTAGCACCTCGGCAGCGCGTGATCTTCCTGCTTGTCATGTCGGAATGGACAACTTCAACTTTGGGACCATCACTCTACCACACTAAATATACATAGTTGATAGACATCAGCCACACATCTATGAGCAACTTCTGGCGGGAGTTGGCGCGGCCGCTGTACTGCGTGGCGCCCATGGCGAACGTGACGGACGCAGCTTTTCGACACCTCATTAGCGATATTGCCAAGCCATCGGTCATGTGGACTGAGTTCGTCAGTTGCGAGGCTCTGACGCACGACTCCGTCTCACGTCGCCGCATGATGACCACGCTCAAGTACGCGGAGCAGGAACGGCCTGTGGTGGCTCAGCTCTTCGGCTCCAAGCCCGACCAGTTCTACGAGGTGACCATATATTATTATTGTTGCTACGATTTCTATCAGTCTTCTAACTTCGTCGTGGCAGTCGGCTATGATCGTGCGCGACTTGGGCTTCGACGGCATTGACATCAACATGGGCTGCCCAGAAACCAATGTGAACAATCAAGGCAGTGGTGCCGCATTGATCTTGCAACCAGACTTGGCGACTGAGATTGTGGCTGCGTGCAAACGTAGCGCGGGAGATCTACCAGTGTCCATCAAAACTCGCATCGGCTTCCACCACATTGACTACAAGGACTGGATGCTACGACTACTGGAGACGGAGCCTGAGGTGCTTACTGTCCATGGTCGGACGCGCGATGAGATGTCTAAGGTCCCTGCTCACTGGGACATCATCGGTGAGGTTGTGACACTAGCGAAATCGGCGGGGTCTCCAGCGCTCATTCTTGGTAACGGAGACGTGGGAAGCATCATTGAAGCAAAGCAGAAAGTCGATGAGTATGGAGTTGACGGCGTGATGCTTGGCCGTGCGTTGTTTGGCAATCCATGGCTTTTTCAGGGTTACCCAGATACGTCACATATTCCTGTAGAAGATAAATTGAAGGTGATCCGGCGCCATACCCAACTCTTCCAAGAGCTATTGGCCGACCCTGGCCTTGTTGGTTTCCCGCGTATGAAGAAGTTCTACGGCTCATACCTGAAAGGTGTACCTAATGCACGTCAGCTTCGTGATCGCATGGCTCGCACTCAAACACCCCAAGACGTGTATACTATCATAGATGAGGCTCTCGAGTACCTGGTTACCCAGGTGGTACAGGGACAAGCTGCTGGCTAATTTGTCAAACAGATTCTCTATGGTATTGTTTATTGTGCTGATCGTCGTCTCTGCTTAGCAACAATTTACTTCTTCAGCCTGCTGCTGGACAAGCTCATCTTCAACACGCGCGTCCAGTACCTCGTCCGGAACGACCTTTAGAGCATTTACAATCATTTCGCGTAGCTCAGGTCGCGGACCTTTCTTCGCCCATTGCGATGAAATCTCACGCTTAAATGCCTTGCCACCAATTTCGCCGCTGCGATAGCATATCACCACAACATATCAGAATCAAGCATCACCACTAATAGCATGGGAAACCGTACTTGAAAAGTGCCAGCAGTGGCTTCATCAATGCAGACGTAGCCATCGTGTAGGGGGAGTCACTGAGGGGCTCAGTGGACCCCCATTTAGCCTGGAGATCCTCAGCGTACTCTAGATATCGCTCGATAATTTCCCGCCGAGACAAATTGGGGTTTCGCTCTGAATTGAAGATAAGTCGGTCAGCATCGCGAAAGTTCCATGGTGTGTTGTAAGCCGCTCGACCGATCATGACACCGTCCACATTGGTGGTATCAAGCAATTCACGCGCGTGCTGGATACTTCGCACGCCGCCATTGAGCGTAAAGCTTAGTTCAGGGAAGTCCTGTTTGAGGCGGTACACAACTTCGTAGCGTAGTGGCGGGATGGTACGGTTGTCCTTGGTGCTCAGCCCCTTGAGCAGACACTTACGTGCATGCACAATGATGTGGCGCACACCGGCGCTAGCTACCGTGGTCACATACTGGTGTAGCTCCTCATAACTATCGCAGTCATCCACCCCGATGCGGCACTTGACTGTAACTTCAGCAGCGGGATGATCCGGATTCTTCTCTGCTGCCAGCGCGACGTTGCGCCGCATACTGTCACAAATGTCACGCACACGTTCGGGATCCAACATGAGTCGGGCTCCAAAGCAGCGACTCGACACCAGCGCACTGGGGCAACCAGTATTTAGGTTGATCTCACAGAAGCCGCCGTAGGACTGGCTCAGATGCGCTGCAGCTGCATTCAAGCAACGATTACAGGTGAAACAGTATTAGCAACAACTATAACCACTAAGTAGAATATCGAGTCTTACCACCAAGATCCTCGATGCTGTTGCCACCAAGCTGCAGCGCCAGCGGAGCTTCAGCAGGGTCGTGACCCAGAAAGTAGTCGAGGTTCTTCTTCTGGTGTAGCAACTATCGGCGACATGTTGACAAATTAACACGGGTAAATGACGTAAACGGATGGCAACAACTCACCGTTTGGTCCACCACCATTTCTGTGAAAAGCAGAGTCTCCTTGGTGATCATCCGCATCATGAAGCGGTAGTGGCGGTCCGTCCAGTCCATCTGCAGCAAGCACAGCAATCGTCAGAGTCTTCAACCGTGCGTAATTGGCCGGTGACGAAGATTATACCATGGGCGCGACGGACAATCGAGCTACAGGCGGAAGCGCAGCCATTGCACTCCTCAGCATGTGCACTGTTACTGAAGGCCACTCTTTTTGAGGTCATTAAATTCAAATAGTGACTTCGAAAATACAGTCGAAATAAAAAATATTTTGAGTGGGAAATCTATGTGAACTTGGCTTCAACCTCATCTCGGTGGTTTCCGACGTGAATTACGCGTACCATTGTGCTTGTAACCAAACGCTAGAAGCCAGGAGCTTAAGTATCCAGATCATATACCATGATTCATGTTCAGCGGCATGCAATAGCCATTGTTTTTTCTACTTGCTAGGAGCAAGAACAGTAGAAAATCCGCTGTGGTATCACAATAACCACGCCTCCATGTGATACCAAGACGGTGGCATGCAGCAGACCATCATCATCGACAAAGGGTCTCCGCTGTCCGCTCGGTGTGACGTTGCACATCATGCTGCACGGCCATCAGGTCGCCAAGAACCCTGGGCTCTGTGGACTCGACTTGGAACAACGAAAGCAACCGAGTTTTGCTATAATTAACCCTTTAATCCATACGCACACAACATGATGGGGACTACAAGTAGGAGTCCTACACTCTGTAGTACACAAGCACTGCAGGCAGGAGGACACTTGTTGAGCCGATCTCCGTCTGGCCAATTGTCTGGCGCCACGATCAATCGGCTGTAGGGTGGTGACGTAGAAGTCGCAGAGAAGAGGCGCATTAAATGATCATTCCGACCTCCATGGGACACTGCAACGGACTCAGCTGCGGCTACATTGCCAGTTAGAGTCTTGCAAGCTTGAAGGTTACAGTGCCAGCGAGTTGCCCGCAAGCTTGGCAGCAAGCAGCGATCCCAAGCACAGTCGCGCTCCTAGATTGTTGGCAACGGCTTATCTGAGTGCAGCATGTGGAGCAGGCGAACTGACTGAACTCTTTGCCAACCCTACCCCTGTCGTATGCAGTGGGTGGACCGAATCAGTATCCTCCAAATATTATGGTTTAGGAGGTGGTTTGACTTGGGTAGATCAGATTCTGAAATGTAGTTAGTCAGGTTATTAATTTACAAAACATTTGCATCTATTACTGATTTTGCATGACTTATAACCTCTTTAATTAGATATCAGCTGAAAAGGAGATTCCTTTAAATTTCACCTTTTGTATTAAATTGGTTTCGTATCTTGGTATATACTAACTGTTCCGAATTGGAACCAATTACTGTAGCTCCAATAAAGCGAGCACCACAAAAGCGGCGTAACGCTGGGCTCACTCGTGGACATTCGCAGTCTCCATCACCTCGCTCGCTTCTTCAGAGCAGGTATTAGACACAGCCGCATTCGCCTCGCCAGCCGCACCTGCCGAGCGAATCTATCGAACACTCACCGGCTTGTATATTCCAGCAGCTATTCCACAAGCCAGCCGCTTGTCTTCCTCCCTACCTTCCAGTCGAGAAGTTATCCAAGACAGACATGACGCTCAGCGGCCCTGTCAAGCAGCAGCTTGAGGCCGCGCGCGGCTACGTGTACCCGACGGATGGCGCGCTAGTACCCGTGAGCGCCAAGAAGACGACAGCGGGTCAGCACCTGCTGCACGGCTACCGCCACCGCGGCGCCAAGGTCTTGCACTTCCTCGGCCACAAGCTGGCAGCCATTAAGACGGTCAAGCAGCGCAAGCGGTTCCTCGAGGTTGTGGCCAAAGGAGATCTGGCCGAGGTCATGGATGCTCTCAATGCCGGTGCTGACCTGACCACTAAGAACTCGCTAGGCCAGTCACCCGCTCATGTGGCTGCTGCCAACGGTTTCCACCACGTGTTGACACTACTGTTGGAGCGCGGTGCCAATGCCAATGAAGTGGCACTAGACGGCACTTCGCCCCTGCACGCTGCCTGTGAGAACAATCACGACCGCGCAGCCAAGATACTACTGAAATATAACGCGCGATTGGACGTGACGGCGCTTAACGGATATGCGCCTCTACATCTTGCTGCCAAGCATGGCCACACGGAGATTGTGTCTATATTGCTCTCTGGCCGCGCCAAATATGATCTCCCAGTCACAGACTCGACCACGACAGCCCTTCTGCTGGCTTGCATGGCTGGCCACTCAAACGTGGTTGAACTACTTCTGGATGCTGGTGCCGATCCTCAGGTGGAGGACGCGGACGGCAACACGCCACTACACTTCACGAGTCGCGACGGCAACTACCGTGCCACCTATCTTCTGCTGACGGCCGGAGCCGATCCAGACATGCCGAACGAGCAGGATCAGACGGCCTTCGACATGGCCGAGCTACAGGGGCACTCACACGTACAGTATCTACTGGAGACGAACGGCATGGGCGTGGATGGCCAAACCGTGGACGAGATGGACATGGCCTGCTCACAGGACGCTCGGCTCAGCGAGTCGTTGGCTCGTAACAGGCCCGAGATTGCTGAGGTGATTGTCAAGCTCCACATGAAATACGCCGGATATTTCGCACTCGGTGCGCTACCGGAGGACGAGCGTGTGACGGAGTTCTCGGAGAACCCCAACCAGCTGCTGTTCTAATGGAGCTGGGGGCATGGAACGTCAAAAAAGCAGAATTTGTTACGCAGTATGTTACCATACGCAAATGAGAAGAGAGTGAAGCTCCATGCGAGAGAAGCGAAATCAATGCTTGTCTCCATATCAATAAATCTAGCCCACCATTCAGCACGATTCCAGCGACAGAAGCAGGTAACAGCGTTCCATTCGATGTGTGTGCAGATATAGAGTGCTGCAACTACGATGTATTGCGTGAAATGTAGTCGAGAAATCATACTTCAAAACCTGTTGGATTTCTTGTCGATCACTTTGCACGAAGTACCTGCAGACAAGCATCTTTTCTATCGGATAGAAGCAGGCAGGAGCACATTGGATGATGGTGTTGCATTACTTCTTCATATGAAATCTGTCGTCGCTACTCACGCGATGTCTCTTAATATCGTGATGTTCTACAGGAATCCGGAGGACAAGACCTTGCTACGGCGGAACACGCGGCCCTCGGCACTGTACGGACGCGTGTTATACTGCTTCGCGTGCACGCGGACTATCCGTGGCACATAGCGATCTTCCTCGGCTTCGTTCAAGCGGCAATTGCAAATGTTGACGCCGGTGTCACCTCCGCAGGATAGTGAAGATATCTCCGAGCACGAGTGCCGCCGCTCTTTATCTCGAGGCACTACCCGGTTGGTTTGATATAACTGTTGTTGTGCGCTGGGCTGTGGAACTCGTTTCTTCCGGGTATTATTGACACGGGAATCAGTTGCCTCTGCAGCAGTCACCCCTCGGGACTCCAAACACTTTTGCCTAAGCCACTGTGGTGTTGATGGTCGCTTCATGTACGCTGCTCCTCTCACACTACTGGAGGCGCTGCCAACTGATGATCCATAAGAACGCACACTACCAGCACTTCGCGGACGATTCGAGCTCGCTCCATCACGACGACCAGCAATACTCGCAGTATCCGTCTCACTGCGTACGCTTGTCCCACTCCTGGGTCTTTGTGACGATGCAACGTGGGGAGACGGCCGTGTACACGATTGTCTTTCTTGTGCTAAACCCTCCAGATGCGAGTTGTGGATATCGTCTGAGGATACTGAGCACGTTGAAAGAAGACTTTCCCGTGCAGACAAGCATTTCATCCGCTGCTGATCAGCCAACTCTCGTCTCTGTCGTAGCATGTGCGTCTTCCGCGGGTCAGCAGTTTTTGGACGTTCCTTTCTGACCCGTGTAGGAGGTGAAGCTTTCAGGCTACCTTCTTCTGAATTGACCGAAGACGCCAACCCTCGACCTGAAGTTTCTTGTACGGATGGGGAAGCGGTACTAGGTCGTATTCTCCGCCAGTAAGCGGTTGTTGCCGGAACAATTTGCAGGTCATCGCTAGCAGCAGCTTCGTCGTCTTCCTCACTATCGCTTTGGGTCCATATCCCACCAGGTACTCTGCTGTTGTTAGGATAAGCCGGTGGGTCCACGAACTGTAAGAACTCTTGCAGATCGATTTCCCCGTTACTATCCTGGTCACACAAGGAGAAAAGCTGTCGCATTTGTTCGTCGCTGGCGTAGATGCCGAACTTGGTTTTGAGGTTGAATTGCAGTCCATTCATGCGGATGCCTTGATCTCTTCCGGACCGGAGCATCTTGAACGCACGGCGGTATTGATCTTCGCCGCTGGGTGTCTTCTGTACAACCTTGGCTTGTATCTGTCTTTTGAGTGTTTCGATTGTCCAGTTCGAGGCTGCGCCCATATTGGCCAATTGCTCCGAGGTTGTTTCTCCCTGGCAAGCCAAAAATTCTTGGCGTGCTTCATTTCTGAGACGCGCGACCTTCTCCTCGTTTTCCAACTGACTGATCTCGAACCACTGGCGGCCGTAGTTGTAATCAGGAGGTAAAACACGTCGAATGAATTCGTGGAGGTCAATCGTGCCGTTACCGTCCTCGTCATACTTGTCGAAGAGTAAGTGTAGCTCGCTATCGTCCAAAATAATACCGAATTTCATTCGTAGCTGTTCACGAAAGCTTGGAAAATCGATACCCTCACCTCGGGTGCCCTCAAGTAGGCGATAGGCCTGTTGATACACAAAGTTGCCAGCAATCAGTGTCTTCTCCTGGATCTTTTCCTGCAGCTTGCGTTCGACTTTGTCAACGTCCCAGCGGAACTTTTGCAGCGATGGCGGCAGCTCATTACCAATGGGATCCCGAAACAAAATCTTGGGCGGCGAGATGCACAGCTTGGAACTCTCCTTCTTCTTCTTGAACGACCGGTTGCTGGATTCGGGGTCCCCCTTCAGCACTGCGCCCTTCATTGCAGAGCGAGTGTGACGACGCGAAGCGCCGATACGACCGAGAAGCCGAGTTTCTTGCGGTGCTGCTAGGAAGACTACAGGCAAAATGTAGCCCAAGAACAGAATCAAACCACTCCCGCTCACCTAATAATACACTCCACAGGTGTTTTTCCATTTCGTTTCCAATCAAGTAGTGCTGGTTTGAAGTAAATTCGTCTTCGGCCTCATGCTTGCTACCTATACATAGGAGACGCTATTCCACGGCAACATAGTGACCTTTACTCTGAATGGTATGAAGTTAGCATGACGCAACCCCAGGTACTATAAGACTATAATGCATGCGTCGTTGTAGAGATTGCTACCAACCACCAAGTTAATTCATGCCCCTTCTGTCAATCAGTTCGTATACTGTAGCCATGTACATTTCCGCCAATCAGTTGGCATTCTCGCGCCCCCACCAATAGACCACCACTCTTCAATCCGCACAATGACGTTGCAGGGTGTTGCGGCGCTGGCGAGTAACACGACGGCGTTCGACGCGCCAGATGCCATCTACACACTAGGCATCTGCGTGATGGAGCGCAAGGCGCGCTCTGCCCCCATGTTGGAGATCCTGGGTCGCCTCCCTTCTGATCTCTTCCGTGTCGAGTTCTTCGGGGACGACACGATCCTCAACCAACCAGTGGAAAAGTGGCCTCGCTGCGACGCTCTCATCGCGTTCTTTTCCAAGGGATTCCCACTGCAGAAGGCACAGGACTACGTGGCACTGCGACAGCCCGTGGTGGTCAACGACCTGGACACACAGCATTTGCTACAAGACCGTCGCGAGGTCTACCGCATTCTACAGGAACACGGTGTACCCACGCCTCGTCACGTGTTCGTGAACCGGGACGGCTATGGAGGCCAGACGGAGCCTCCCCAGGTCGTCGAAGGGGACGATTTCATCCAAGTGGACGGCGTCCGCATCAATAAGCCATTCGTGGAGAAACCGGTGGACGGAGAGGACCACAACATCCACATATACTATCCTATGAGTGCCGGCGGAGGTTGCAAGCGGTTGTTTCGCAAGATCGGCAACAGGTCCAGCGAGTACGACTCGCAAGTCAACAAGGTGAGGGCAGGGGGAGGCTCCTACATCTATGAGGAGTTTCTGTCCACACAGGGAACCGACGTCAAGGTCTACACAGTGGGGCCACACTATG
Source organism: Phytophthora palmivora (assembly GCA_008079305.1). Taxonomy (NCBI): domain Eukaryota; phylum Oomycota; class Peronosporomycetes; order Peronosporales; family Peronosporaceae; genus Phytophthora; species Phytophthora palmivora. The sequence goes on along the minus strand of VOQZ01000239.1, from coordinate 5,717 downwards.
CTCACGCTGAAGCTCGCAAGTCGCCTGTACTGGATGGACGGGTGGTGAGAGATGCAGATGGCAAAGAAGTCAGGTATCCGGTCATGCTGTCGACGGAGGAGAAGCAGATCGCTTATCGAATCTGCCGAGCTTTCAAGCAGACTATCTGTGGCTTCGATATCTTGCGAGTACGGGACGCCTCGTATGTGTGTGACGTCAACGGCTGGAGTTTTGTCAAAAATTCTGAAAAATACTACGACGACTGTGGCATCTTGTTGACACAGTATCTAGAGCAGGCACTGGCTGGTGGTGGAATGGCTGGAGAGGATTTTGGCACGGATAGCTCGGCCTTCAGTTCGGTCACCTTCCGTTTTGCACCCGATGGTCCACCTCCGAATGCCCAACTATCGGAACCGCCAACGGCGCACAGGCATGCAATGCTTCGCGGTCCGTCAACATCTATTGCCGAATCCGAAGTATCTGAAGCTGATAGTATCACCGATGGAAACGAAGATTCGATGTATCAAGAAGAAGAGCTGCGGTGTGTTCTAGCTGTGATCCGTCATGGCGATCGGACACCCAAACAGAAAATGAAGATGAATGTCTGCCACCCTGCCTTCCTCCAGTTTTACGAGGATCGCCTACGTGAGGCTCAGCAGGAGAACGGAGATGGAAATGACAACAAAAAGAAAAAGAAGATGGACCTGAAGATTAAGGCCGTGGCTAACCTGGAGCGCTTGCTCCTGGTGAGCAACGACTTGCTACACAGATATGAGGCGCGTGATCCGGCAATCATGGATTTTCTTGAACAGCGTGAGGTCAAGTTTGGTGAAGATGCCACGGACCGTGTAAAGGGATATCGCACACTTCGTGACGTATTGCAGCGCTGGCAGCTGGTTGGTATTAATCGCAAGGTGCAGCTAAAACCAAAGGAATACGTGACTGTACCTATTGAGGGCACCGACGAAAATGGAGAACAACTCACGATACGCCGTGTGAGTAAACTGCTGCTAATTATTAAGTGGGGAGGCGACCTTACTCACACCGGCGAAGAACAAGCAGAGCACCTTGGCCAACGATTCCGTCGAATGATGTACCCGGGTGGTGCTGGTGGCTTGAACCGCCTTCACTCAACATACCGCCATGACTTGAAAATTTACACTAGTGACGAAGGACGTGTCCAAAAAACAGCAGCATCATTCGCTAAGGGATTACTAGAACTTGAGGGTGACATCATCCCCATCCTGGTTGGACTTGTACTGAAGTCTAAGGACGCTGACTCGATGCTAGACCAATCTGGGTCATCCGCGCAGGAGATCATAATGCGTGTGAAGCAGCGCCTGCACAAGATCATCCATCGTGGAGACCATTGCAGCCAACTGATAGACTCTAACTCTCGACTCATTCGCTCTGTAGCGCTTGCGCTTACCAAGGTGGATCAGCCAATAAAGAAGATGGGCATTATGCACAAGTTGCTTCACTCACTTAAGGAGCAACTAACCCGCATGATTCAAGAAAAAGCTCAGTACCGCACGGAGATAGACAGGTGGCAGCAAAAGAAAGTGGTTGCTGGTCGTCTGCTTGCTCCCGCAATGGGCCGATCGGCTAGTGTTAACGAGTTGAGCAATCCTAGGAGTCGCCACGTACACTCGTATGCACCAAGGAAGCAACATAGTGAAGGAAATAACATCTCTAGTGATGCTGCCAATAGCAGTGTGGGTCTGCGCAAAATGCGGTCGCAAGAACCGCTGTCCCCAGAGGAAATCAAGTATCCAGAGCCTTGTGGTCGTGAGACTCTTGAGGTGATGCGTGAGCGGTGGGCGAAGCTGTACCGTGATTTTTACGTGAAAAAGCGTGATACATACGACTTGTCGAAGATCCCGGACATTCACGATTGTATTCGCTACGATGCTGTTCACAATGCCCACCTAAACTTGACGGATGTGCGTGAGCTACTGGAGATCTCAAGTGCGCTGTCACACGCTTTAGTACCGCAGGAATACGGAATCAATGTGGATGAGAAGATTTTCATTGGGTCAGCCATGTGTAGAACGCTGCTATCGAAGATCAACACCGATTTGGATTTGGCCCGTGGTCTTAAACCCGACTTAGTGAAGGATCACAACACCCACCGTCTGAACCCGTCGTACGCGAAGAAGATCAAGTCCACCCACCGGTCCGTGCGTACGCGTCTGTACTTCACAAGTGAATCGCATTTGCACTCCTTGTTAAACGTTTTGCGCTACGGTCGAGAAGAGTGCACGGTAAGGAGTCCTATTGGTGAAGAATCGCGGAAGTGGATTGAGGATATCCCTGAACTCTGCTACATGACACACTTCGTTGTCCGCGTCTTTGAGCGCGTTCAATACTCGCTGACCGACCCTCAACGGTTCCGCGTCGAAATCTCCGTATCTCCCGGAGCAGACCAGGACCCGCTAATTTCAGACTCGGAGAAACAGCTCGAGGTGGCACCACTGAAAATTATCTCACGCGAGGGCCTCACATGCCAGGAGCTTGTTGACTATGTTGCAGACTGCATCGATTATGCAGAAGAGAACGAGATTAAGGAGATGATCACTCGCACCGTACCAGGAAAGAGCAGCGGTAGTTCTGAAGGCACGACTGGAGATAGCACCAATACTAGTGGAGATGTAACACCAGTCAAGCGTTCGACGTATTCGCTCAGCAACAACAGCAGCGACAGCAACTTCAGCAGTGACAACTGATCCTCGCCCACAAGACGCAACGAGGTAAAACCAATCCAGCACAGTTGTACTAGTAACTTGGCGTTGCTGTGAAGTACTTCGAAGTATTGACATATCTTATCTCGCAACCCAAGGAATATTAGTTATGTCGTTCTGCTTCTTACTATGTTGTTACGTCTCCTGTTGTCCGTCTTCTTCAGGCAATTGTTGTTGGCTACGCTTCCGGCAGTCAAGTTCTACATAGGTCGTGGTTTCAGCTTCTACTCTAGCTTGGTCATTTTCGGAGCCAGTGTCTTCGCAAGCTGTCCCAGGTGCAGAGGAGGCTCGTTTAAGGTAAGGCGATGGTGGTTGTTGTTCACATTCCTCGGGGCGGCTGCCACCAGTCGGTCCACCAGGTGGCACGGAAGACTCGAATCGCGAGATTTCGTCGTGCAGAGACTTCAGATGCAGAAACTCTTCGCGACCGTGGTCCATGTGGACCATTTCGTCATTTAAGTGCTCCGTTTGTTCGAATTGAGTGATCTCACGGTGAGCAAACTCGCCATCGAGAGATTCCATATGCAGCACCTCCGTTTGATGACGTTCCTTCTCAACAAGCCGTTGCGGTTGACCCTTTTCGTCAATTTTAGTGTACTCCGTGATACGCTCCTGGATAGTAACTTCGCGCTTCTTCCAGAGACCTGGAGCCGGTGGAGCTCGTGCGACTGTGCATTGTGCTCGTGACGGATCGAAGACCACTAGAGCTTCCTTGGTTAGGTGTGAACTTGAGCGAGGCGGGGGAACGGGAAGACTATCTTCGTGTTGTTTTCGCTCTTCGCGCGCCGCTTGTACTGCTGCTGACTGTAGAAAACGCAAAAAGTCGTCGAAACCTAGGTGTGTTTGCTGCGGCGACAAACCAAAGACCTGTACAAGCAGCATCCGACGATATGGCGGAATGGACAAATACGCACACAACTCGTCCAGTACCAGAAAGTCACCGCTGGTGCTCGAATCGGTGCTTTCAACTCGCTTTTTGAGGAACTGGAACTGCTGATGCAATGTCTCCTTCGAACGCCGCAAATTGAACGCACGTAGCACCAAGAAATGCTGCAATTTTACGTGTCGCTCTGCGTCTCGTGCTTCTCGCAGGTTTCCACTTCCACTGCGGCTTGAGACACCATTTTCTTTAGGCACAGTCATTGTGTCGGTTTGAGCGATAGACCAATGGGTAAGGCTGTGTGTATCAGTAGCTGTGATGCCAATTTTAATGCTTGTGCGCGTGCATTAAATTTAGAGAATATATCGTGCAAACTCACAGTCTCATGACTGTCTATCTTCTGCTGCTTGCACAATTTCATCAACTTCCCGAAAGATATCATGTTCGTATGCCCACGAGGACAGTAAATCTGATTCCACATCTTCACAGGTCACCTTGTCCTGCTGTTTATCTTCCTTGCAGCTCAGAACTATGGAAGCATGAGCAAAGGCACAGCGCAAACGACCAAATGCACGCTTGGAACAAAGCATTCCGAGATCGCGTCGGTCTCAACAGGATCTTCCAGACACAATCGGCTATCATTTTGGCGAGACCATCCCTTGCTGCTCTTTGACATAATCTCTTTCGTCCGTAAACTGACCACAGTGTTCTCGTAATCGAACTCACAAGTGTAAAATCGGAAGAAACCACATCGAAGCGCCTGCCATTCTTGCACCCCATCAGCAGTTTGCGTCCTGACTTTGATGAATGCCTTGTCGGTTGTTTCTAGTATCTTGTCTATTCCATCTTCAGACAAGTCACGAAGAGTGGCCTCATCCTCGTTAACATGGATGTGGCAGTCCAGGACAGGTAGGATCCCGACGCGCTGAAGATAATAAAGAGCAAGCAGCATGAGTCCATACGAACTCAACGCGCCGCCAACAACGCGGTTCTTGACCCGACGCCATTCACGAGCCATTTACAGAGTCGCCGGACATGATAAAGTTGTTGATGCTCTACGGGGGTGACACCAACACCTCCATGTAACAGCCACCGCAGAAGTCGCGTATTCCACAAAGCAGGGATGTTATTCACGCATAAATCGCATGGCAGTTTAGTATGTGGATCCCGAAAGTGCACAATAGGGATACGAGCTCCTGTCACAGCGGTCACGTGTTCAGTCTCTTTGGTGCTGTTGGGTAACAGATAAAGACTCAAATGCTCCGTGATTTCGGTGACTAAAGATGCTGTTTCCTGGCGGAATTGCGTGGCAGACGGTAGGAGTGCACAGAGATCCACGTCAGCTTGATTTACCTCGCCTTCACCAGGATCGGGTAACATACCAGTGATGGAAGAGCCAAACACCAACACACGTGCGTCTGGCCACATTAGTTGAAGTAGGTTCTGTATCCGTCGGCAACCTGCTGTCGACACAGCAGTTTCTTTTCCATCATTTCACTGGTATCGCTGTTTTCCTTTTCCTCTTTATAAACCACAGTAATCCGATCAGCAAATGCTCGAGCATGCGTTGGAACAAGATGAAGCAGTTTTCCACTTTGCAAACACTGTTTCACTAGAGCTCGTTCTAGCCTTTGACCTCTCTCCTTCTTGTCCTGCGCCTTAGCGTCAGCTGAAGCTGTCGGATGTAGCATCAAATGCACAGCCGCTTTGAGCACCGCTTTGTCCCCTTTCTTCTCTACCGTCTCCAGTAGCCAAGGCCATACGAACCGATGCAATCTTTCAGTGGTTACCAGCGAGTTTTCGTCCAGCTCCACCAGAAACCGAGCCAGGAGCAATGGTGAAATCATCGAATTAGACGAAACGGCGCTCAAAAGTTCTTCTCCGCGCATATTTAGGCGCTTAGCATAGTGCGCTGCGGCTCGGGGGGCCTCGCGCTCCTGGAGAATCACGCGAACGACATTCGCCCGAGCTTCTGGTGTCCCATTTGCAGCGCAAGACTCTGCGCCGCGTCCCACTCGCGACTGGATGCGCCTTGTAGAAGCTTCGCAGATCATCAGGTGAGTAAGACACGGGCGTCCGATCGCCAATCGCTCCGCCTTGGACTTGCGGCGGCCTCG
>VOQZ01000238.1:0-20877 GCA_008079305.1 Phytophthora palmivora | reverse complement strand
ACTTTGTGTAAGCTTGATCAAATCTTCTAATTGCTTCTCCTGCATTTTGTTGTAGTTTTTTAAGGCGTCCTTATCTCCACCCTGAATAGCACGGAAAGCACGTTCAACTTCTTGAACATAGTGAACTCCAGCTGCAAGGAGGATGATCTGAGCTGCATCCATGGGTTTGTTCGTATCATCTTTGAAGTTGATCCAGTCAACACGAGGCATTTCAGTGTAAGCAACAAGTGAGCGCTCAATATGCTTGAACAACGTCAACCTCATCGCACGCATAATAGTCTCCAGATAAATCTCGGCTTCTCCCTCTAGCACCGGAGGCTCAAAGAAATCAACAATTTCGTGCCCCACACCAGCCACAAACGATGTAGCGACTGGCCGTTCTCCAGCCCCGCGGTCCACGAGGGTGAGCGTCTTGGTTGCCAAATAGATTTTGGAGCAGTGGGGCATGATCCGATCGGGGTGAGATCCATTCGACAAAATATCAAGCAAGTCTGCTTCAGACATGAAGTAAAAACGAGGAAACTGGCGGCGACGCCCGTCGAGGAACTCTTTCAGGCGGTGCTTGCACAGCTCCAGTTTTTCCACAATAACCTCCAGTCGTTTGATAAGACCTGCTTCCGTACACGCTTCTTGCACGTTAAGTGTCTTCCAAGCTGTCTTCAGAATTTGACGGACCTCCCTGTCGATGTCTTCGAAGTCAGATGTTAACTCGGGTAACTGTTTCTTCACTTCCTCTGACTGAATAAACAGTGGTTCCAAGTAGCTCCAAGATCGCTGTATGTCTCCTAGCAAAAGAACAACTTCATTGATCGATGAAAGACCGATCTGGAGTTTTGCAACACGGGGTTCAAATTCTGACTGGTATGGTGAAGCACTCATACCTTGCACATCGATTTGATGTGTTTCAAGGAGCTCAAAGTTCTCTTCTGACACCTTGAGTAGAGGTACGATATCTTCGTCAGCAGCACCTGGGTTGTATGGAGTCATCTCCCAATTTACCTCGGCCCATAGTCCTTCAAGCTCAATCAACCGAAGCTCGAGTTCCTGTTCTTTCTCTGCTTCGTAGCAAATTTCATTGACGTCCGAGCTGAAATTGAACAAGTTCTTGCTCAAAATCAAAGAAAGACGCTGCTCTGGATCTTCATCCGGTGTAGGGAACTCTCCTGTGTGAGCCATGATACGCTTCCAGTGCCTTGGGCGCATGTAGCTTGATGACACACAACGGATAAGAGGGTGCGTCTTATCAAACGCCTGACACTCCTTCAGGATCGACGTGTACGCATCGCTCCACTGAATTCCTTTGGGAATTTTCTTTAGTTCTTTCAATGCAGACTGCACTTCGATTTGCAGCGCGTTTACATCAACTTCTTTGAACAGAATATCTTGAGTTGCCTTGAAAAAAGCTTTGGCACGCTTAATTATTGCCCACACAGTCTTCATCGCATCTGCATCTGCGCGCATAAGGCCCATCATACGAAGCGATTCGTTCATAAGTTGTGGGAACCCAAAGATGGAGCACAGCTTCGTATTCTCTTCGCATTTTTTCATTTCCATATTCCAATCCATGAGATAATTATCAATTTTTTCCAAACCTTTGTCAGGTTCCAGTTTCGATGACCAGAAGTCTAAGGTCTTCAGACTTTCCATCTTTTGTGCAATCATCTTCTCATAAGCGATGATCTTCTCCTCTGTCTTCTCGCTAAATATCCGCGTAGGCTCTTGAGTTCGCTTCTCAGTGACCGGGATTTGTTTTTCAACATCCACAAAAAGCTTTTCCATGCTCTCGATTTCCACCAGTTCTTTGTCGACATGGCCGCCGTTCTTCTTGATATTGAAAAAAAGCTGTCGCACTTGATCGAGGATCAAATGGTTTGTCCTCTTGTCTGTCTCAAGCTTGCGAATTATTTCTTTAACCTTCCTCAGGGTTTCAAGACCCTCCGTGTCGTTATTCGGGATATCTTTCCGCAGGTCAACAAGAATACGGCGAAACTCTCCGTTGCGTTTGTTCATCGTTGCCATTACACGACGAATCAGCTCTGGTGAGTCGAAGTCTTTCTGGGTGGCAAGCGGCGGCAGACACTTCGTTTTGTTCTCATCTGTGACGGGTTGGAACACTGCAGTGAACGGTGAACCACGGATGGGGCCCGCAATACCACTGAACGTGCCGTTGAAGTCTACAGAGACCTCATATTTGCCAGGTTGAGGTGGTGTAAATGTGACCACATACGTGCCATCATTTTTGTCGAGGATAGAGACAACTTGCTCTACTTCGGTCTGAGGATCATCACAATTTTTCAGAGAAATAGTAAACTCATCTCCTCCGCAGTCGCGAGGATTGTCATCTTTGTCTCGAGCCTGAATGATAAATGTCGTTGGCAGTTCCGCCAAGCAGTTGTCGCTGAGTGCAGCAATTAAACACGGACCAAACGCTAGTGACTTCGGAGCAGCGGTAACGGAATGAAATCGAAAGGATGTTGCAACATTTGTATACATGCCTCCAGATAATGACACTCGAACCTCGGAAGTCAAAGGACCAAATTTTCAAAGCTGGGGGCTGTAGCTTGCAGAACGCTAGGGCTAAGCACAGCTCCCGTCACGTCGACTGAGCCTTTGGCAACCGCGAAACGCAGAATTGCATTTTGACCTGTGAAGTTGAAGCCAGTGATTTTAACCTTTGCGTTTCCTGTGATCGGTCCTTGCTTCGGTTCAATAGACGAAATGGAGTATGGTGGCCCAACAATTTCACTTGCATTGAGGACATGCAAATCGTTATACCAGCGATTTGCCCACCCTCCAAAGAAGACCAAGTGGTTAGTATTTGCATCGAACACCATGGCAGTATCAGCACGCGCCTTTGGAAGTTCTCCTTTTACTGGTGGACTGAGCCACACCATGCTGCCTGTGTCCAACACAGCTGTACTGTTCAAATAAGCACCTTGCGCCGTACCTGACTCAGCTAGATCCCCACTATTGCCACCAAACAAGAAAACTTTCCAGTGTGGTACAGCTGCTACACTTACGCACGTGTGATTCCAGATAGGTGAATGAAGAGGAGTGGCCAACAAGCTCCAGGTCTTCGTTGGCAAATCAAAAACAAAGATGTCTTGAAACTGTTTGAAGCTATTCCAGCCCCCGATCACAAGCAATTGTTCTTTGACTAAGCATGATTGATGCCCAGAGCGTGCCTCCGGCTTTTCACCTTCAGTTTGAATTTCTTGCCATTTAAATGAGTGCAGGTCCAACGCATGCAAGTCGTTAAAATCGGTGCGACCGAAGCCATTTCCGCCATAACCACCAAACACGTACATCTTTTCTCCAATAAGTGTAGCACTATGTGCACCGCGGCACTGCGGTAGTCCTTCCCAAAAACCCTGGGCATACTTCTGTTCCCACACCTTCAATTCGGTGTTGAAAATCCACAAGTCGTTCATACGCTTTTCAGCCGCGAAGCCTCCGAATATGATAATGTTTTTCTCAAATAAAATCGCTGAGTGTCTCCACCGCGGTGATGGTACTTCGTCATCGCTCTGTGAGCTAACTACCTTGGACCATGTGTAGCCTGACGTCAAGATAGAATCACCGTTAATCACGAGCAATATGGTAAATAGGTTTGCTGCTTCCATCGTATCCACCCTACCATTTGTGACGTCGAGCCTGTACAGCTCGTTGGTAGGTCCTGGAGGTGATTTGTGATCGCAACCTCCGAACATGTAGATTGACGTTTCTGTCTCCGAGCTCTTCAATGTGAAGGAATGCCCCGATCGCTTGACAGGAATCTCTCCATTTTGCTTTGGTGCAATCCACACTAGCTCTGGTTCGCATCCATACCCGATCGGCTATCAGAAAGTAAATAGTGAAGCACATGTTCAATAACATTTTCAACATAGAAATGTCGTAACAAGCGACTCACCATTTCGGCTTTGCCCTTTGTGGGGTTTGCCTACGTTGGAAGCGTCTCCGGAAGAAATCTGATCACGGTGCCGAACTTCGTCCTTTGTCCGCTTGATGTTATGGCTCTGGTACTATCCACCGAGCTATCGGTGGGCTAAACCAGCATTCAAGAGTCGCGACCGGTTGCACGCAGATCCAAGATATCGTTGTCTCTTCACTGATCCGTTATTGCTAGTCCTGCCCAGCAAACACAAACATCACACCATACTGCCACGTCCAGCATTAACCTGTTCGATACATCTGTAGACCTTTGTGCTCAAAGCGCATGCTTTATTTCATTTCGGGCTGCTCTGCAACCACGCTCTTCAATCCGCACGCTCTAGACGCGTAGACATCACCTGCAACTGGGACTCAAAACCACATATCATCCTTGGACAGAGCAGTGACCAAGTCACCACGTTGCTTGACTCAACCCCGCAGGCAGTTAATCCACCTAGTTGTTGAACTTGAAGAAAATAATGTCACCGTCCTGGACCTCGTACTTCTTGCCCTGCTGTTTCAGCTTGCCAGCCTTCTTGACAGCCTCCTCGGATCCCACTAATAGAGCAATATATCAACATTAGTTCACTTGTAAGCACAAAGCAGAAGCATGAGTAATCGTCTTACGCTCTTTCAGGTCAGCGAACGCCTGGACATCGGCCATGATGAAGCCCTTCTCGAAGTCCGTGTGGATCACACCAGCAGCCTGGGGTGCCAGTCGGCCCTTACGAATGGTCCAACCACGCACCTCGTCCTTTCCAGCCGTGAAAAAGTGGATCAGACCAAGAGCCTGGTATCCCATGCGGAGCACGCGGTTCAGAATCGACTTGTGCGTCGGGTTCTCCTTGAAATACGTTTCCAGTTGACCAGCAGCCTCGAGGTCGAGTAGCTCAAGCTCAAACTCGCAACTCAGAGGAATCACAGGCTCGTTGCCACCGCGTTCCTTAATGTACTCGGCGATCTTAGGCAGGTACTTGTTGCCCTTGCGAAGGTAGTCACGCTTGCTCACATTGATCAGGTACACAACGGGCTTGGCAGTCAACAACTGCATCGTGTTAAGGAGCTCAACCTCCTGAGCGCTCCACGTGCCAAAAGACACGTCCTTGCCTGACTCGAGCCACTCCAGGATCTTGCACAGAGCCTCGTACTCGAGTTTCTTCTCCTTGCCACCGACGCCACGTTCCGCGAGCTTCTTCACACCGGCAGACTCCTTCTTGACACGTTCAATATCCTTGAGACGCAGCTCCTCCTGGATGATCTTCATGTCACGCACAGGGTCGACATTGCCCTCTACGTGGGTCACCTCGGTCGAGTCGAAGGCGCGCACCATGTGGTAAATGGCGTCCACAGCCTGGATGTGCGACAAGAAGGCATTACCCAGACCAGCACCCTCGGCAGCACCGCGCACAAGGCCGGCAATGTCCGTGATGGAGATCACAGGTGGCACGACGCTAGCAGGCTGGTACTTGTCCACGAGCCAGTTGAATCGCTGGTCTGGTAGCGGCACCACAGCGTCGTTGGGGTCGATCGTGCAGAAGGGGAAGTTCTCGGCCGGGATGTGCAGCTTCGACAGGCAGTTGAAGAACGTGCTCTTGCCCACGTTGGGCACACCCACGATGCCGATCTTGACGTTGTTACCGGGACGACCCAGGTACGTACGCGTGGGCTGTTGACAGGGGAAGCATCGTGTTAGAGAGGGTATTGTGGTGTGGCTTGTGGATGTCTTACCTCTTCAGTCTTCTTTCCCTTCGGCGGCATGGTGACGGATTTACTATTGTCTTTGTGTGAATGGCGCTCGTGAGCTTAGAATTAACCCTTTAATGGGTTAAAGAAAACAGGTTTATGATTTGTATGGTAAAGTTACTGCGTAAGTAAGATCATCAAATAATGAGGCTTCATTGAGAAATTGCGCTAGTACATGTAGTACCATGCCCATGACAACATAGCAGGATCTAACACCTCTCTACAAGGCAGCATCATTCGAGTGGGTGTTGCCTCCAGCCTTCACCTGCTGTGCCAACCTGTCCGTTTCTGTGAAAAAGCACGAGCAAAACAACGTCAGTTATAACAGCGCACAACATCTGCACCACGAAGAAACGTACCAGCTTTCTTCTTGGCTGCGGCAACACCGAGGGCGATGAAGACCACCGCCATTACGGCCAAGAATGCACCGACACCAGCGAAAATGGTCTGAGGGGCCGAGTCCGAGCTGCTTAGGGTGGCACAGGAACTAATGTCCTTAACACTGCAATCCGTGCCTGTGTAGCAAGCCAAACAGCTGCAGGATTTCGTGCCATTAGATTCCTTGCACTGACCATTGCCGCCACAATCGGATGTGCTTTCGCAGGTACCACCACCACTCGTGACCTCGTACGAGCCGCAAATAGCCTCCTGGGTCGTACCAACAGCACTGCTCAGAGTCACATCACACGTGTCACCATCGTCCGTGCAGACCACGCCTTCACGACTGGAGCAAGTCCACGAGTCTGTGCTAGCAATTTTCAGATTGCTCGCTGAGCAACTGCTTATAATCCAGCCGTACTTGGTAGCCGCCTTGTTGGTCGACTGTGTCTTCGTTTCTAAGGTTGGCTTCCACGTGCACTTAGTACTGTCGGTCCATTCAGCATTATCCGTGTATCCTGAGTATTTTGCAAACATAGCCTTCAGGTTTGTGTAATCTGTTGTGGACTTGGAACTGGGCGTCGACAAAAAGTCGGTGCTACCACCTACAAATTGAAAAGTTAGAATCATCCTCAAATGATCAATAACTCAAAGGGTTGTACCTGTGAACATTGGGAACAGCGAATCTGTTGCAAGTTTGGCTTCACCGTATGAGTAAGCCAGACCACCAGACCACACCGCAGTAAACTCCTCAGTCTTGGAAGGTTCTTGATACATGTACGGAACCATTCCCCAATCACGAGGTGTTGCAGAAGAAGTTTTACAGCCGTATTCGCCAAAGGCAACCACGATGGGGATACCTTGCGCCATAGTGATGTAGCGTTGGTACGCCTCTGCAAACGTCGAGTCGGGGCACCAACGGTACTCGTTAATCAGGTAAATATCGATACTCTCCGTCATCATGCCGTTCGTCATCTTGTCTCCACAAAGGAGTCCTTGGACCTTGATCACGTGATAGTCGTCGGCATTGGTCACTTCGTCGTTACTACTGTCTGCAGCAGCGTAGGCGAGCGGCAGAATACGAATTTTCTTGCCATTGACAGTCATCCAATTTTTTAGGTCAGATACATAAGCCTTGACACATGAAGCAGCCGTAAGATCGGCCTGCATGATTTCGTTGGCCACGACAACTCCTAGAGTGTTGTCGTATTGTGCAAAGTTCTGAATAATCTTCTTGCCATATTCAAGCAGTAGTGCCGGGTAGCATGTCTCCGTCTGATCCACAGTCTTCGCACCATCACCGGACGACACTTTGCCCGAACAGCTCAATTTCTTGGTAATAGTCGAGTAACGGTACTTGCCATAGTACGCGTCGTTATCAGGCGAAGCTGACACCATCACGTACACGCCAAGTGCGGCCATGTCGGTCATAAATTTCTTGTACGATGATGTGGGGTTAATGTTATACAGACGTAGCGTGTTATACTTGAGGCCCGCCAAGTTCTCCTTGATCACAGCCTTCGAGTACTTGTCGTAGTACTCGTCACTCACGGCGTATTCGTACGTCAACTGCCCATACAATTCACAAGTATTAGCGTTTCTTCACACAATACTCAAACGCTGTATTTTACTAGAAGTGACGCTATCTTTTTGCACCGTTCGAACGTACCCCTTTGATGAAGAAACGCTCGCCTGAGTTGGCGTTGTAGAGCTTGTTGCCGCGCACGATGATCACGCCGTCGACGGCCGCGGCCGCCGTCATGTGGTGCAGCAAGGCGACGGCTACCAGCAGGGCCAGGAGCAGGAAGCTTCGTCCAGTCATGGTGAATAGCTAGTCAGTCGCGGGCAGTCGGCTCCGTTTTTCACTGTGGTCTCTTCCCGTTGCGAACAGAGAATATTTTGAGTGGATTTTCACCAGCTGGTGCACCCATAACGTTATAAAGGGTGTGCAAATTGGGTGTGGTATCATGTATATGGAGGTTTACATACTAATTTTGCAAAATACTGTTTATTTTATTATATTTTCCCTTATAGTTTAAGTATCTGTTATTAAAGGTTTACGGTTTTCAAAACATGCGTGCGATGTGCCGGGAGCGCCGATTGGACGTTAATCGAGAACGCAGATATTTATTGGTCAATAAAGATCGGACATGATTTGGCTAACCAAATATTTACTTGAAAAAAACAAATATAGCTATTGTATCCATTCAATGATGACGGAGGCAAAAGTTGGTCATGCGAATGTAGGCATCCGCAAGCACTTCATGCGGCGCCGAGAACACAATGCGGAAGTAGTTGGTCATCCCGAAACACTGAAATAGAACAAAAGTTAGGTGATGGCATTTCAATGTAATCGTTTCGCCAAGCTTACCTGTCCCGGTAGTACGAATACGGACTCCTCGTCCAGGAGCTTCTGGGAGAACTCGAGGTCACCCTTGATCTTCGTCAAAATTCTTGTATTGATTCTTACCTGTGTCCACCAACGCGATTTCGTTAGAATGCAAAAATTCATCTCACCGTCCGGTGCTTACCATCGCGTACATCGCACCCTGCGGAACTACCACCTCCAAGCCAGGAATTTTCGTCAGGGTGTCAACAGTAAACTGTGCATTGTCCTCCAGAGTCGTGAAATATTTCTTTTTGAACTTCACCAATGACTGCTCCTCCGCACTACCAGGGACTGGTGTCAGCAAATCGGGAATTGCACTCTGTGCCGTGGTACAAGTATTGAGGACTGGTTAGCTTGGCATGGATACCTAGTGTATGGAGAAGATGTTACCTGAACCAGTGAGTTTGCGCCGAGTGTACTCCGTGACAGATTCAGGTAGGCAGTGCGCACGTCTTTCAGGATGTTGTCGCGGTCGTTGATCATAATCCAGCCTACCCTCCAACCTGGAATCAGAAACTGCTTCGCCAATCCACCCACAGTCACCACGGGAACTGTTTTCGTGAGCGTTGCCATGGGGAAGAACGCGTTGCTCCCGAATACCATGTCACCATAGATCTCGTCCTGGGTACCTATAGTAAGACAAGTGAATCCAGAGTAGTAAGGCAGCAACTCACCGCAATAATTGGAATTTTCACTAATTCTGCCAATGCAAGAATTTTCTCTAGGTGGGCCTACACGGCGGAATGAGAGATGTTAGGGTGTCCACACTGTAGAAATGCCATAGGTGTTTATTACCTTTGAATACACACTGCCGCAAGGGTTAGACGGATTGTTGACTAGAATGGCCTTCGTTTTCTCGTTTATCAACGAATGCATGTGCTCAACGTCAACTTCCCAGTTGTCCTCAGGCTAGTTGTCAACACACTCACCACATTAGTCTATTCCAGAATTAATGCTTCAGTAGTGAACAGCCTTACCTTCAAGTTGTAGAACTTGGTATCTATCTTGTTCGCAGTACACTGTGCTTGGTAGAATGGGAACCCCGGTTTAGGGAGCAGGATGTTGTCACCGGGGTTCAACAGTCCTCGTAGCGCAATATCGATTGCGCCGGAGCATCCACTAGTGATGAGAATATCATCAGGTGTCAAAGGGGCCTTGTTGCTACCGTAGTGTTGTGCGATTGCTGCTCGAGCTGCCTCAGAACCAGCCGAGTGGATGTATCCATTGTGCTGCATTGCACTACGCAAGTAGAAACGTCAGGGTAATACCAATAACAACCAAACACCTTTAGTTTACCGTGTGTTACGAACAATCGCCTGCACAAGAACATCGGGGCAGTGCAAGTTTCCAAAAACGGTCGGATCACCTAGGAAAACCATCAGATCATTTACTTCAATGTAAGACGACCAACACTGGCGAGATACCGACCTAGAGACAGAGTAATCCGTGTCTTTGATGACTTCACTGGCATCTTGATGTTGTCTACGATCTTCCGAATGGGATTGCAGCATCGCTTTGATAAGTCGGATGGGTGTACTTTCCATTGAGACGTTGAATGATTGACGTTGTGGTCGTCGAAGGCTGCATTCTTGGTCATGGGGGCTAGGATACTTGTCGTGAACGATGTCAATTCAAATCTGAGCACAATGCCTAGGCAAATGATCCGCAACTACACATATATATTATCCCGCACACAGCTTTGAGTTGCTCTATGATAAGTCAGTCCTATCGATAGATGTATTCCCCGTGACGAATTCGAAGGTAGCCAATCGATTCCACGTATTCACTATCGGTGGCGACTCGCAGCATTTGAACGAAGGGTATCAGGATACCCTTAACCTGCTTGTAAAAAGCAAGCAGATAGAACGGCACAGTAGTCTTCAGCGAGTCGCTAGAGATGCTATGGCTAAGTCATCATCCTGACTGTTCAATGGTGAAAGCGGCAACAGTACACGTGAGGGATGGGATGCCGAAAACACAATGCGAAAGCTAAGTCCTTGTTGGCATTTCCGCATCACATTGACACGGACTAACTAGATATGACATTGTAGACAACTTAATTGTCAAGTGGCATACAGCAGATTGCAACGATACAGTACTAACATAGCATCAGAATCTAAATGATGCAGAATCTCACCTAACCTAGTTGGCTTGCCTACTACAACCGAAATCCAGGCTTATCCATAACGGATCACTGATGAGTTAGCATACCCGTACTGGAAACTATTAGCCAAACATCGACCGAAACATTTCGGCAGCACAGTCTTGCCGAAACTGTGTCTGCTTAGCCGCAAGTTGGTCTTTTATTACCTCCTCCTCAACCCCAAAAGTGCCAAACACAACACCTAGGAAATCCGGTTCCAGATCGCCGCTCTCCCAAGACTTAGTCAAGACTCCAACCAAATCCACACTTGCATGCACTAACAATTTCCGCCATTCTACAGGGGAGTTCACTGCCAGAAACCGTTGTGTCTTGACGAGCATGCAGTTATCTAGTGACAACAATACTCGCTCTCGACTATCTTGGTTGTTTGCCGCACAGATAGCTGCTGCCGCACTGCATTCATCTTCGAAGTTGTCCACTCCTGGCGAAGACCGCATAGCTAGAAGGCGTGACTCGCATTGCTGCTTGACAAGCTCCTCCAGCATCACACGAGCGTAGTAGGGTATCATGCGCTTATCTGCTACGAGTTGTTCTCGCACGCCATCCCACCAGTAGTTGACAGCAATGGTAAAATCATCTGAGTCCACTTGGTGCCACCAACCTTCTGGAATCACAATTGCGTCTACAGCATAATAGTCATCTACACGTTAATCACCAGAACCGCCATCTATCAAGCTTGCTGGGTAGGGAACACTATACCTCCAGCTACAACTTCGAAGCGTTGTGCTGTTGCCTCACGAAATCGGACATGCTTCTCGAGGTCGGGTTGTACGACGTTAACTTGGCTGTGATTTACTACTGACTTTGTGTGCACTGGGAACGGATACATCTTCGCCGTGTCTGACGGAGGATACAGCGTGACCTTCTTCCTCCCATACAAAACCACCAAAATGTTTTGATAAGCGTCATAATGCAGCGTCGTCCGACCACTTTGCACTGTCATCCATAAGTTCACTTGAGTGACTGGTTTGTCTAGAAGACAAGTCGGTCTAACTCGGACACACAAGAAATTAGTCAAAGCCGTAGCAGAGTACAGCACAAGCACCTTACAAGACAAAATCATCCATAATTGCCGGTAAACTAGCCTTGGTGCATGTTGCATCAGGTTTGAGCACTGCGATGGGGCACTGCGCCAGATAAA
The DNA here is from genome assembly GCA_008079305.1 of Phytophthora palmivora. NCBI lineage: Eukaryota > Oomycota > Peronosporomycetes > Peronosporales > Peronosporaceae > Phytophthora > Phytophthora palmivora. Next base: position 9,132 of record VOQZ01000238.1, on the reverse strand, counting down.
ACTCCAGATCATCCACAGTTTGCAACCAATGTGGCTGCTTCCTGAAGGTTGCTTGGTAATAGTCCACGAAATCACCGAATTTTAGCTCTACGCTCTGTCTAGCTCCTTCACTGCCACAGTAGCAGCCACTTGAACGCTCCTTGCATGCGATCTCCACAACTATGATAAAACCACAGATTTTATTAGCATAAACTACTGCAATGTCGCGCAGAATAGGTTCTTACGAGTATTGCGATGCGCTGCATAGGAATCCAACATATGAACAGAATCCGGAGCGAACTTCGATAAGTTGGTCGGCTTCACACATTGAGCCATGAAGCCTTGGAGATGGACTGGGTCTTTGGGGATTGAAGAGTCCATTGATCAGTTTTCACCAACTTGTCAAAATTTGGTGTAGGGTACACAAACTCAACTCTCGTTAGCTACTTGTTAGCTACTTGGTACAGTTTGTTGCTGTTACGGTGCTAAGACGATGTGATGTTCGTTTGTGGTAGTTCTAGCGGTGGATCCATTGGCATTGCGACTGGCGGATTTGGTGTCCCTTTAGGGTCATCGGCCGACTTTGAGTGGCGCACGCAGTACCCGTGTCGCTGGGCCCACTTTTGACAGCCTTCTTCAGCACATCGTGACCCACCGCCATGGGACCGACAGAAGCCCTTGGAGATGGCGCCCTTCGTGCAGTCTGGATGCTGACACCGCACACCTCCGCCGTGCGTCTTGCAACATCCACGAGACTGCACCGCACGATGACAACCTTCAACGCTGCAGAACTTGACACCTCCGTGAGCACTGCATTTGTGGCCAAACTGTGCCACGCGCTCGCATCCAGCCTCCGCACACAGTCGTCTGCCACCATGCCCCGAGCAAGCGTTGTTAAACCGCGCAAATTTGGTGCAGCCTTCCACTTCGCAGCGTCGGCGACGGTATCGCTTGGGAGCCGGATTAGATGTTCCATCTTCAGATTTTACAGTATCTACATTGGACGTCCCTGGGGTGTCCTTGGTGTCCTTGGTGTCCTTGGCGTCCTTGGCGTCCTTGACGTCTTTGGTGTCCTTGGTGTCCTTTGCATCTGAGATTGTCGTTGTCTTGTGCTCATCTTCTGGCTCTTTGTTCGACTCACTCGGTGTTTCCTCCGTTGCACTTGTTGTATTCGTTTCTGAAGATGCACTAGCATCTGCATCAGCAGCAGTAGCTGTGCTATCGTCTGCAACAAGCGTAGTGGTCATTGCAGTTGCAGGTATCGCCTCTCCCGATGCAGGTTTCTTCTGCTTGTCCTTGGCAATTACGGCCGCTTGAAGCAGCGTGTCGATCCACTCGCGGACAGGGTGTCCTTCGCTGTCCGTGGGAGGCTGTAGAGCTGGCGTGTCCTGCTTGGCAGCCTGACTCTCGGCAACCTCGCTCATGTGCTGCCACTCGTTGATCCTAAGTGCTAGATCAAGTCCACACCATGTCGCAGTTAATGGTGTGTGTCACATCATATGGTGTATCACACACGAAGTTGAACTTGACCATGTTGCAGTCAAGGTTTGTTGGTGCCTTCCGTCGCGCGGATGACGATGAACCTTCGCAGTCATGGCGATGTCCAATATGTTCGACAATTAACGTAGTTGCCTCTGACAGCCTGTCGGAGTGTTGCAAGATATGCCAGCGCTTGCGTAGTCCGATGTGGTTGCGCCTGGAAGACTCGGGCTTTCAGGTGCTCAATTGATATTTCTTGTTATTGGGCATATCTGGAGCTAACATATTGCTACGCTAGATCACGTTAGGATCCCGAGTGTTTCATACTAGTGTTGGTGGATCCAAAGCTGTTGCCATTGTCGTCGCTATCGATTACGTTCAACAAGCCGTCACAGTACTTCGAGTAAAGGCTCAACAGAACAATGGGAAACAACAAGGAGACATCCGTTTCCATGAGGTTTTATTAAATGCGATGCAAATGCAACAACAGCTTGAGTTTGTGGGTATCGAACAAGAGGAGGACTGCGTGGTAGACAACTATGGTGTGTGTGGAGACTGCCGTGGCGTCTTTCGTGTTGTGCAAGGTGATCCACAGACCAAATATGCAAATGAGGACAAGGTCAATGAATTGCTAAGAGAGTTAGAGCAGCTCAACGAGCTGAAGCAGCAATTTGCGAAGGAGAAAATGTATGACAGGACTCTTGAATGTACTGAACAAATCAAGGTGAAAACGAAGCAATTTCAAGTCGCGAAACGAGAACTGGAGTTCCTCAGCCCCGTATTCTGTCCGTTCTGTGGATGGCATCAGCCTGATAAAGCATGAACATGAAGACAAGTAGGGTACAACGATGTATTCCCCTTTAAATACTCAACAAGAACTTTATCAGTTCTGTCAGTTTAATGGCGCCCGGTACAGCCACGCTATATCGGTCAAATTTAAGTGAATAACTCTCTCGGACGAATGCACTGTAGTGGATCGAGCTTACATGACCGTGCAGCCAAACCAAGATTCGTCCGAGTCTTTTCCAGCCATACCTTCCATTCCATTGTCAAGGTGCTTCATGGCCGATGCAATATTGGTTTCGAAGTAAGGGTGCCACACGTGGTCGTACAGGAACCTCGCTGTGAATGAAAGATCATCCTTATACGCTTTAGCGACCTTGCTTCCACCCCAAATGCGACTTCGTTCCACAATCCACGGTACCATCACGCGCTTCGGTCTGGTTGCGCGAAAAATTCGCGGCATCACGTACCTTTGGAAGGCTTTCTCTGAAAATGCCATCTCAATCGCAGGCTTGAAAGCCTCTTCTTCTAGTGCCAGAACATTGAAGAGAAGGTGATTAAGTCGACGAATATCGTCTTGCAGCATGCCCAAACGGGTTTGCCACGAGTCCGCAGATGACGCAGCCGAGAGTACCAAGTCATCTTCTTGAGCAATGATCACATCGACCAAGGAGAAAATAGCGTGATACAAGGCCACAATATCGCGCTTTTCCACGAACTTGATGACTACAAGCGGCAAGAGCACATCCGTCTTCACATCGTGCTGGTTTCGTACAAACTCCACGAAGTGCATTTTAAACCAACTAAAAAACTCGCCCACGTTCCAATTCATGGGAGACTTTAAGTCGCGACTGCGCTCCAAAAAGCGATCGATTACGAATAGGGCATGACGAACCGGTTCATGCAAGCCCAGTAGGAATTGCGAATTCCAGCTCATGTCTACTTCATCGTTGCGCGTTAGTACGTTTGAGAACACCACGTTTTCACCCTTCCGATGTGGACCAGATACTGGAGCACTCACAACACTGGAAAAATCGTCTGACAGTAGCTCTCTTCGTAATGTGTCTGTATCCATTCTCAATGGCCCAAGGCTGAGTACTGATGAAGCGAGCACAGACGAGCTTTCTTCGCTGCTGTGCTCGGAAATGGGTGTCGAGAGGTTGCTGGCACTCTGCTGCGTCTTACTCATCATTATGTCTTTCGCAGCGATGGCGTTCTGTTGCGACTCCAATGACGCCCAGATATTGAAGAACGCAGTGTCAGTCGGACCCTCGTAGCCACTCTTGTAGTCGATCGTTGTCAACACATGTGCTACCTGGCTGATATCCACGAGTTGTTTGGACTTCTTGGCGACGGGAATGTCCTTTGTAGTCTCCGGTGGGGACCAGATATTCGAATAGAAGACGGTCTCGTCACCCGGAAGGCGCCGCGATTTCTTGACACGTTCGCTCTTGGCAACCATTGCCAGTCGGCTTTTCACGAGCGGTTTACGTTTGACGCGGTCTACAGGCTTTATAGCCCGGTTGTGGGGCTGGACAGGGACGTCTCGGTGCACACGTTTGAATAGCAGGTGCTCTCTGCCAGGCAAGTCGCTTTGCAGTTGAATTGGCATAACTCTCTTCTCTTCTCCTTATACACCCGCTTTCTCTCTCCCTGTTCTTTGCTTGAACAGTTAAATCCACCAGATGCCACACTCTACAAGTTCCAGTCGCAGAGTGACAAAATCTTTCAACTTAGACAGATGGGGACGGACAATTAGTGAGAGAAGGCAATGCATACACGTGAGATTCACGTGTTGCACACTGCTGCGCCGTGTGAATGCGTCTGTTGCTACCAACCAGTCTCGACAACTGCAGCCACGATCGTTACTGCAGTTTCGCGCTCGACAAGTAGAATGGAGAATGAGGATAGTTCGGCAGAGAGTCAAAGCGGCTGGGGCTTCAGAGATTTCACACAAGTGTGGAGACCTGGCAGCTACAATAGCGGAGACTTGAGGCAAGTTCCAGCTGGGAAAGCTACCATGTCTCGGTTTTCCAGAGAGCGGCCGATACAATGGATGTGTGGGGCTCTCGCTGCCGGGCAACCCACAAGAAAACCGATCTCAGACGCGTAGTATCGCATTGGACTGAGCAGCTTCGGACAGTGAGGCAGCGAGCTTCAAGGTGCAGTCTGTCATTTCAGTTAGGGGTCAAGTTGTAGATTGAATAAATTCTATACTGAACAGACGATGCTTGTCGATGGCCGAAGAACTGCACGAGAGCTCATGGTTGCCTAGGAGTTGTGCAAGTTTTGAGGCACAGGAGTGGGACCGAAGTCTGTGTCAGCAGCCTCCTTTTTCAAACTTTAGTAGCTCTTAACCTGCTGTGGAAGCAGGTGGCAGGGAGTGACCAACTTCGACCAGTCTTGTTGCCGCTTGTCGTTGACGTGGAGTCCACGCCAACCACGCTACATCATTCTTGTAGAATTGATGAGATTGTTGCGTTTTATGGTAGACGTACCAGTGGTAACACTGTAAGCTGGGCTTACAGTCACACAAACCATTCAACCAAACTCCAGGACTTTCTCTCCTCGACAAATGGCGCGATGTCTCTGAATGGCGCTGGGAACGCAACTACAGGTGCGAGAGCAGTACATTATTGAATGCACTACATTCACACTGATAGCCGATCTGATAGTTCAAGCAGGACTGCTTCGCGAGACGATGGGGGCAATCTTGGCTCTATTAATGACAGCAAGTTCGTAGTTTTCATTGCGCCGAGCAGATACGTCTGTCTTTCGCATGTCAGTGTATTCACAAAGAGCACTCAATGTGTGTATTTCGACGTAAGTGGACTGATCAAGTTGAAGCGGCATATGATGAAACCTGATTGGCTAACTAGAACGTATAAGTTTATGTACAATTTGTGTAAACAGTAGGGTTGTCTTCCTGGTATTGCCGTTTTGTGTGAGGCAGCATGAGCCCGCCCGCTGTTATGAGAGCGCCGTCCACAAGCTTCACGCGTGACGTTTGAAATTGGTCACAGCTTGGGCCGACAGTTTTGAGGCACGAAACACCCCAGCGTAAATGTAACCACAGATGTACGGAGGCTGAAGAGTCGCGAAGGATGGCGTTCGATCTTCCGTCTTCACTGGTCGAGTTGAGAGCTGAGAGACACCTGATCCTGCAGCAACAGTAACGAACACGAACGTCTGGCCATGGGGCAGCAGATCTCGCTGCCGGCCGCGGTGACGCATCCGCCGGGCGAGCGCATGCAGTTGCGCCCACTCCAGGCGCCGTACGTGCCGCTCTGCGACGCGCTCAAGGCCGGCGACTCGGGCATGACAGTGACCTCAACCGCTGCGGAAGATGCAAAGGATGCCATGGATAAGATCCTCGAGTTTGGTGCCGCACTGTGCAATCTCCCGAAAGGTGGCATCCCTAACTATGATACTGCTATAAGCACGCAATCTGACCCTTGACTACTGCTTGGTTGTCCCTACAGAGAGCGAAGTGTCCGGACGCCTGCAAACTCGCAGTCCGGAGCAACAAATGAAGGAAATTATGAGCTCAGTGGACTCTGTGGACGAGTTGTTCCAACACATTGCCCAACTGGCAGGGCTACCAACTCAAGACGGACTTGACCCTGCGCGAGTTGACGCTAAACGAGACGCAGGGGAGACGATGCCTGGTGTGTTTGACGCTCGTGTGGCGAGCTACGTGAAGAATTTGCAGACTTTGTACCAGATGACGAAGAAGGAGAAGTACCGATATGAGCAACGACTACTGGCTGCAAGAGCGCACGCCATATCACTGCGCAAAGTGTCACCGCCACCGCTGCCACTACCAACGCAAAATTGCTTGACAATGGGCTGGGATCTTGTTGTCATGCTATTGAAGGCTACTCACAAAAACAACCCAAAGCAATACGAACAAGCATTGCAGATGGTGAAAGACAATTTACAGCCTCTCAAGCCGACAGCCTACTCGGACAGTATGTACCTTGCACCGTCCGCGTCCTCGGCATTCGATCTTCTAAGTGACTGCCTGGGTGAGCTTGCGTCCCGATGACGGACGGAGCGTCTGAAGGTGAAATGCATACAGGAGCTCGTACTATTGAGACTTTGGCTGAGGTGGGGCTAGCCCGCGGATCACTTGCAACCATGCTCTTCGTGGTATTATGGCTTATGAAGCAACCACCTACGAGCTCGGTGAACTTGGAAACATCGATAGCTAAACTCGCCGCACTCAAAGAACAACCAATGTATGGAAAATGTGAGGCTTCTGGGGAACTCTATAGTTGTGGACAGAACTCCTATGGAGAACTAGGTACAGGAGACGATCTCGAGCGACACCAGCTCACCAGTGTAGCACTCTGTGGCTGGGAAGATATTCGCCAGGTGGTTAGTGGCAACGAGACACTTGCGGTTCTCACAAATGATGGCGTCGTATTGACTTGTGGTCTCAACAAGAGCGGGCAGTGTGGTCAAGGACATTTTGATGAGCGAGTGATGATGCTTCGACCTGTGCAGGCTCTACGCTCTCAGCGAGTGAAATTTGTTGCTGCAAGCAACGGATGCGAGCACATGATCGCGCTAACTGATGCTGGCCTCGCGTATTCGTGGGGGCTACAATGACCGAGGGCAATTGGGACATGATAACCTGACAACAAAGATTCATGTGCCCAAACTCATTGAGTCACTAAAGGATAAGAAACTTGGATACGCCTCTGTGAGCTACCATCACAGTGCTGTGATCACGGATTCTGGGGAACTCTACACATTTGGCATGAACGATTGTGGCCAGCTTGGACTCGATCACACACAACACCAGTCGACTCCCCAGCTTGTTAAGAGCCTCGAGGGCATGGAAATATCCATGGTAGCGTGTGGGTTATATCATACAATTATCTGTACAGCTGCAGGGGAGTTGTATACATGCGGGAAGAATGACTATGGGCAATTGGGTTTATCTCACAACCGTCAGATCAAGGCGCCTGCCCTCGTTGCTCTTCCAAACGAGATGGTATGTTTTGTTGCATGCGGATACTACCACTCAGTAGTTGTTACGACTGCTGGTCGAACTTTCTCATTTGGCCGTAATGACTACGGCCAGCTTGGAATTGGTAGTAAGGTCCATCAAAATGTGCCAAACGTCGTGGCTTTATCTGCCAATACGCGGATGGTGCGAGCAACGTGTGGGTGCTACCACACTGTTCTACTTTCCGAACAAGGGCAAGTGTTTGTGTTCGGGCGGAACAATAAAGGACAGCTTGGAAATCGCAGCAGTGCTGATGCATTACTGCCTGTTCCACTTAAAGTTCGCCCGGAGAAGAACTCCCGCCGATGTGTTGACGTCGCTGCTGGCTTTTATACCACATCATTAATTGTGGAAAGGAAACGTGAGAACGACGAAGGTGACTCCGTTGTGTTGGACCAATCTTGCATCGTTTCCATTTGTGGTCGTGTTGATATCGACCGTTCAGGCGAGATCGAGGGTCTAAGTAACTTTGGGTCCATTTCCACGGTAGGGGTATCACTTTTTCAAGGTAAGTGGTTTTATGAGGTAGAGGTAGTTACCAGTGGTTTGATTCAAGTTGGATGGATCGACGGATACTTCCAAGGAAGTTCAGACCAAGGTGAAGGAGTTGGTGACCATGCCCACTCATGGTCCTACGATGGTAATCGTCAACGTCGTTGGAATAGTGGGTCGTCTTCGTATGGAGAAAAGTGGCGGGCTGGTGACGTTATTGGCTGCTTGCTGGACTTCACCACGCAGGAGATGACGTTTTTTCGTAATGGAGTTAATCTTGGCGTAGCATACTCAGAATTCAAGTGTTCCGTGGAGGATAAGCGGTCAGGTATGATGCCTGGTATCAGTCTTGAGCGAGGTGAAATCATCCGTATTAACCTTGGTCACCAGCCTTTTGCTTATCCCCCCACAACTGGTCACGTGTTTGAGAGTATTTCTCGTGCAATCACGATGCCTTCTTCTAGCGCAGTTATTAAGTCATCAGCTGATCAACTGTCAGATTCAACAACGCAGCCCCCACCTTTGGAAGGGTCTGCCTCAGCTTTAGTTGGCAATAAGTTGCTGGTTGTTGGCGGGATCGTTGTTAGTGAATCATCTTTCCCCAATCTGCTGAACCTACGAACCAAGTATGGATGTACGATACTAACGCTAAAGTCTGGGAAAGATGGGCAGACTTCCCAATTGGAATATGCAACCATCAAATTGTGGCAATAGACGACAATCAAGTCCTTGTACTTGGCGGTGAAAACAATTGTGCGGCATCGCGGCATATGGACCTGTACAAGTGCTCAATAGTAAGAAACACGGACGGAACGCTCCCGACTTGGACTTTGATTCAAGCTGCTATTGGTGCAGCGACGTCGATGCCCCAAGCTCGTGCATTTCATACAGCCTCAACAATACGCGTTCGTCTTGATACTATCGTGTTCATGTACGGTGGAAAATCTGTTGATGACGAAGTTCTTGGAGATGTCTGGTATTTATCTCTCGATGATTACGCTTGGTCCCGGTTGCCCAGCTCAGTATCTCTAGATCCAGGTCCACGAAATGGATGCTCTTCTGCTGTTATTGGAGAGTGTGTGTACATATTCGGTGGTCAGGATCGTGAAGAGAAGTTTAGATCTGATCTCTGGCGGTATAACACGTTTGACCGGCTTTGGCACTTGTGCCATGATGACAACATTGGAGTGGAATCGAGAAACATAGTGGGGACTCTTTCAGGGAGTAAATCTAAAACTGAATCGCGGCCAGTACTGCCAGACGGAAGAGTGAGCTATAGTATGTGCTCTGACCTTGGAAATATTTGGATCTATGGTGGGTCAATAGAACCAACACTTTCCTAAGTGATATGTGTGTTTCTCCGTGACGTCGCAAAAGTGGAG
>VOQZ01000237.1:0-22827 GCA_008079305.1 Phytophthora palmivora | reverse complement strand
TCCCAAAAGTCAAGGTCGTTTGAGCACTAGATGATAAAATGCAAAGTGATTGATTTAGGTCCTTAGTTCGCAAACTGTCTGCTACCTCTAAGCCTACTGGATGTCCTACCTGGATACACACTACTGGATTCCTAACTGGATACTGAGCTACCCCAGCCATCAGCGACTGCCACGTCAACGCCCATCTTGTACCCACAATCTTGTACCCACGCACGACCGTAGCGTAAACACTTGTCCCGTAATCAGCTTCACGTAATCACGGGAATGCTTGCGGCACCACTGAGTGAAGGTCGTACCGGTATCTACCGGTACACCGCGGCAGGTCGAGGCGCCTTCTTGACAACACTCCCACTCGACTCGGCCGTAATGGCGCCTTGGATTCCGAGCTTGCTCCGGAGGATATCGAACTGCACGGCGGTGATCGTCTTGGTCATCAAGTCCGCCAGCATGTCCTTTGTCGAGCAGTACTCCACACCACTTGCCGTCTTCAACCTTCTCGCGCACGAAGTGGTAGCGAATGTCGATGTGCTTGGTGCGCTTGTGGAACTCCGGTTCTTGGCCAACGCGATGGAGCCTTGGTTGTCCTCGTAGATCTTGACTGCCGACTTGGTCTTCATCTCGCCGATCTCGCACAGGAATGCCTTGAGCCAGATAGCTTCTTGTGTCGCTTCCGTCAACGCCATGTACTCTGCCTCCGTCGATGATAGCGCCACCGTCCGCTGCTTCTTTGCTTCTCCAGCTGATGCATCCGCCGTTCATCATGACGCGTAGCCGCTTGTACTCCGTCGAGACTCGATGTCGCCGGCCCAATCTGCATCCGAATAACCTTGGAGTCCTTCCTCACTACTCGCTTGAAACTCGATGCCATGAGTCTTCGTACCTTGGATGTAGCGAAACACCCTCTTGAGCGCTTGCCAGTGTGTCGGACACGGATCCGCGGCAAACTGGCTGAGAACTCCCCTGCTGCTGCAAGGTCTGGTCGAGTCCCCACCATGAGGTACATCAGGCAGCCGACTGCATTCCGGTACGGCACCTTCGCCATGGTCTCTTCGTGCTTACAGCCTCCTTCGCACATGGCCTTGGTCAGCTTGAGTCCTGGGTCTTGTGGTGTCTTGACAGGGTTGCTCTTCTCCATGCTGAACTTCTCCAGGATGTCCCTTCGCAAACTTGGTCTGCCGCACCGACACCTTTCCAGCTGTAAGATCTTGATCAATTTCCATGCCGAGGAAGTACTTGAGCTGACCCATGTCCGTCATCTCGAATCGCTTGCTGAGTGCCTCCTTGGTCGACTTGAGCAGCTCGTCGTTGTTGCTTGCTAGGATCAAGTCGTCCACGTACAGCGCCACGAAGATCATGTCTTGGTCGTTCCGCTTGACGTAGATGCAGTGATCCGCTTCGCACTTCTTGAACCCCAGCTCCAGCATGAACTTGTCGATGGTCTGGTTCCACATCCGCGGCGACTGCTTGAGACCATACAGCGAACGCTTGAGCTTGCACACGAAGTCTGGGTGCGCCTCGTCAATAAAGCCATCCGGCTGCACCATGTAGATGTCTTCGTCCAACCACCCGTTCAGGAACGCCGTCTTGACATCCATCTGGTGCACCGTGAGGTTGTACTTGGCTGCCAGGCTGAGTAGGATCCTGATTGACGTGAACTTGGCCACCGGCGCGAAGGTCTCTTCGTAGTCGATGCCGTACTTCTGCAAAAATCCCTTGGCCACCAGTCGTGCCTTGAACCGCTCGATCTCTCCAGCCTGGTTTTCCTTGATCCGAAACACCCATCTGCAGCTGATCGCCTTGCGTCCCTTGGGCAATGGCACCAACACCCACGTCTCATTCTTGCGAAGAGAGTTGATTTCCGAATCGCACGCTTCCTTCCACTTGGCCGCGTTGCTGGATTCCATCGCCGACGTGAACGTGGTCGGCATTTCTCCCACTGAATCCACAACGAAGGCTGCGTCGAAGCCTTCTTCATTTGCGATGGCTGACAGCTCATCCAGCGCTTGTGACCGACTATGCCGCTTAGACCTTGGGATCTCCACCGCTTCCTCTAACGACCTAGTCCGCTGGTGTCGCTTGCTGCCAGGCTCGACATCTTCGTCCTGCGCAGCTTCTTCTTCCTTGGTTTCTTCTGGTTCAGACGATTCTTCTTGGTCTGTGGCATCTTCATCGCGAAGGTCCACGACCACGTCTTCACCAAAGTTGCGTCTCCCACCGTCGAAGACGTCTTCCATGAACTGCGCATCGCGGCTCACTAGCACACGACCGCTCTTGATCTCTTCAAACCGATACGCTTTCTCGTGCTCGAGTACCCGAGAAACCGACAAACGCACCGACCGAGCGTCGAACTTGGTGCGTTTCTCCTTCGGGACCGTCACATACGCATGGCAACCGAACACCTTAAGGTTGGACAGCAGCGGTTTCTTGCCCGTCCAGACTTGGTGCGGAGACTTGCCGTGGCTGGTAGCGCGTGTCGGACAGCGATTCCGAAGAAACGTCGCTGTCATCACCGCTTCACCCCAATATGACTTCGACAGTCCGGCATGCTCCAACATGCATCGCGCACATTCCACCAACGTCCGGTTCATCCGTTCCGCCACTCCGTTCAGTTGAGGTGTGTACGGCGGTGTGAACTTCTGCACAATCCCACGCTCTCGGCAGAACTTGGCCATCTCACGAGACTTGTACTCGCCACCATTGTCACTGCGAAGTTGCTTCACACGGAGAGTTCTCACGCGACCACCCGTCTGAGTTTCGGCAAATGCCACAAATTCAGCAAATTTGGCAGCCACCTCCGACTTGTTCCGCAGCAAGTATACCACACAGAAGTGCGAGTACTCGTCAATGAACGTGACGAAGTACTTCTTGCCACTGAATGTCGACGTCTTCATGGGACCGCAGACATCACTGTGGATGACTTCCAACAGTTTCTTGGCGTGGTTCGGCGACTTGGGCATGTAACTCACTCGCGTTTGCTTGCCAAGTGCACACCCATCGCACAACTCCCACTGCTTCACAGCCGTCATGTTGATGCCAACTCCATAGCCCTTCTTGACGATGGCATCTAGACCGCCATGGCCAATGTGACCAAGTCGAAGGTGCCAGAGGTACGACGTGGTGTCTCCTTTGCGATCCTTCGAACTCGACACATTGGCCTCGTCAGGCATGATCGGAGTCATGCACAGCTTGAACAGTCCCTTGCCTTCACGCGCTCCGAGCTGCCACTTGATCTTCTTCGTCTCGGCGAAGCACCCGTCGCGCTCGAACGTCACGGGACCAACATCCTTGGTGAACCTCCCGACCGAAAACAGGTTGCGCGACAACTTAGGGATGTGCCACACCTTCGTGAGCACACCCTTCTTGATCCCACGTGGAGTCTTCATCGACATGACAATGTCACCACTACCGACCGCTTGAACCACTCCGTCGTCCGCGAGATGCACGTCCACCGGAGTCATCTTCTTGTAGTTCTTCATGTACTCTTTCGAGTACGCCATGTGCTGCGTCGCACCCGAGTCGACCAGCCAAACTTCACTCGACTTGGAGGTCCCACCACCAACCGAGAACAGGTAGTCGCCGCAGTCTTCATCATCATCGGCGACGTTCGCTCGTTGCGGCCTCTGCCGCTCCGCGTTCTCTCGAATCCTCACGGGACACTTGGCGATCCAATGTCCTTGTTCGCCACAATAGTGGCAGGCACTAGTCTTCTGCGCCTGCCGTCCCTTGCTCTTCCCGTTACCGCTTGTCATGAATGCTTGACCGTGCGCGGTTCCTTCAGTACCGCCACCTTGTTCCTTGCGCTTCAAGTCTTCATGCAGCAGCCGAGACGTCACGAGTTCCCATGTCAGCGAGTCGGCTCTCGACTCCAACGCCGTGATGAGGAACTGGTACGACTCACTCAGACTTGCCAGAAGCGTGATCACCAAGTCGTCCTCGCTGACCGGAGCACCCACCGCGTCGAGTTGTTCCGCCAGCGTCTTGACCTTGTTAATGTGCTCCAGCACATCATCACCTTCGCCCATCATCGTCGTGAAGAAACGTCGACGAAGGAAGAGCTTGTTGGCCAAACTCTTCTTCTCGAAGTGTCCTTCCATTCTTGACCATGCATCATACGCATCCTTGGCCGACCGAACCAGCGGCAACTGCGAATCCTCCATCGCGAGACAGATGATCGCCAGCGCCTTGCGAGACTTCCTCTTGAACGTCGATTGGTCCATCGCAGTGGTGCAGTGCTCCAGCTTGATCTCTCCACTTGTCACTTCCCACAGGTCGCGCTCCTCGAGCACCATGCGCATCTTGAACTTCCACGTGTGGAAGTTAGTTCCGTCGAACTTGTTGATGCGGGAGGTCGTCGTCGAGGCAGTGTCCATGGCGAAGGCGTAGTCAGAGTCTTGGGCAGGGAAAACGGGGCTTGGGCTCATAACCAAAAGTCAAGGTCGTTTGAGCACTAGATGATAAAATGCAAAGTGATTGATTTAGGTCCTTAGTTCGCAAACTGTCTGCTACCTCTAAGCCTACTGGATGTCCTACCTGGATACACACTACTGGATTCCTAACTGGATACTGAGCTACCCCAGCCAATCAGCGACTGCCACGTCAACGCCCATCTTGTACCCACAATCTTGTACCCACGCACGACCGTAGCGTAAACACTTGTCCCGTAATCAGCTTCACGTAATCACGGGAATGCTTGCGGCACCACTGAGTGAAGGTCGTACCGGTATCTACCGGTACACCGCGGCAGGTCGAGGCGCCTTCTTGACAACAATCCAAGAAGGCAAGTGGATTCATCGCCTGCTGTGCGAGATTTTGGTGGCCGCTAACGAGACTGGACCCGAGCTCAAGATCCGCGAAGACAATCAGTCGTGCATCAAGATGACCAAGAACCCAGTGAACCACGGTCGCGCCAAGCACATCGACATCAAGTACCATCATATCCGCGACGAGGTCAAGCGTGGTGAAGTGAAGCTCGAGTATTGCGAGACTTCTGTGATGCTGGCGGACATCATGACGAAGGCGCTCCCGGGACCTCGCCACATGGATCTGACAGCTGCTCTCGGCATTCATGGGACTTCGCATTGAGAGGGCGTATTGAGGGTAACCGGTTTGATAACGGTTGTTGACCGTGAACCGGTTAACCCGAACCGGTCCAATGCGATCCCACGTTGATTACGCCATCAGTGATTACGCCACCGTCGATTACGCTACATGTAGGTACAAGATTGTAGGTACAAGATGGGAAAGCGACGTGGCGCTCTCTGATTGGCTGTAGTAACTCAGTATCCAGAAAAGAATCAAGTAGTGTGTATCCGGTAGGTCTAGAGATAGCAAGTAGTCTTGCGAGCTAAAGACCTCAATCAATCACTTTCGAATCTTCCTTCTTCCGCTCAAGTGGTCTACTGTCCTCGCTCCGGTCAAGCTCCGAGTGGTGACTCTCCCTTCCCTTCTCTTCGTCCAAGATCCATACCCTTTATCAGTCTCCCCAAGAGCTACGAGAACGTCGTGCTAAACTTGGAGATGAGCAACGCAGAGCTGCGATCGCAAGACGTTGTGAAGGTGCTCACGAACGAGCATATCAAGAGGCAAGGCGAGAAGACGGCGACGGTGAAGATGGAGAACGCGGCCAAGGCGTTCAACACAGACCGCGAATCTCGTCAATGCACGTACTGTGGGAAATTGGGGCATGTGATTGACAAGTGCTGGACCAAGCAGAAGGATGAGAATCGGGGCCCAAGACGCGGCGGCAACAACAATGGCCGTGGACGCGGGGCCAACAACATCCAATGGAGAAACGGCAGTGACGGCTATGACTACGACTACGACTACGATCGAGTGGCATTTGCAGTTTCCCTGGAGTGTGGAATTTCGACGGGCAAGAATGTGTCCGGCATGTGGGCTGTCGACAGCGGCGCAACGCACCACATCTGCAACGACAAGGCCAAGTTCACCACGCTGAATGAGCAAGATGAAGGTGAACTTTCGGTGGCTGACGGCAACAAGGCCGCGATCAAGGGTGTGGGGACCATCGTGCAACGAGTGGTTCTACCCAACGGCAACGAGCACGACATCGAGATCAAGGACGCGCTGTATGTGCCGAGCATGAGCAAGAATCTTCTGTCAGTGCCACAGATCAACAAGAGTGGCAAGTTTCAAGTGGTGTTCGACGGCAACAAGATGCACGTTGCGCGCAAGGGCTCGAAGCAAGTCGTGGCAACGGCGGATCTCGTGGACGGACTCTACTGGCTTCACACGCCTCAGCGATCGGCGAATGCGGTGACAGGAGGAAAGACTGTCGACTTACACGCGCGAATGGGTCACGCTCCGGTTGAGGTACTTCGCAAGATGGTCAACAACAACATGATCAAGGACGCGAAGGTACCCTCGAAGTCGAGTGGATCAAGTATGTGTCGCGGTTGCCAACAAGGAAGATGGTCCAAAAACCATTCCCGAGCAACCCGAACAAAACCAAGTACAAGCCATTCGAGTTCCTCCACTTCGACATTTGTGGACCCATGGAAGAAGAGTCGCTGGGTGGCAGCCGTTACTTACTGCTCATCACGGATGAAGCAAGTAGCTGCATGTCGGGATTCTGTCTGCGTGCCAAGTCGGAGAGCGAAGGCTGTCTGCGCAAGTTCATCACCAAGGTGGAGAGGCAATTCGATGCCAAGGTGAAATTCGTGCGGCATGACGGAGCCAAGGAGTTCGCGACCAACTCGCTCAAGGCTTTTTACGAAGATCACGGCATCGAAGTCCAGCCTACGGTTAGGTATGCGCACCAGACCAACGCGACTGCTGAGCGCGCCAACCGAACAATCGTGACTATTGGCCGCAGCATGCTCCACTACGCTGGCTTGGACAAGTGTTTCTGGGCTGAGGCGGCGATGACGGCCATCTACATCAAGAATCGTCTGCCGTCTCCGAAGTCGCCGGACAAAACTCCGTTCGAGATCGTGTATAAGTCCAAGCCGAGTGTGAAGCACATGCGGATCTTCGCCTGCCGGACGTTCATTTTGACGCCAAGAGATAAGCGACTCAAGTGGGACCCCAAGGCTCGTGAAGGTATTTTCCTGGGTTATGAAGAAGTGTCGAAGGCGTATCGAGTTTATGACATCGAGGCGGGGAAGGTGGTAATCAGTCGCGATGTCAACTTCGATGAATCGACCTTTGGACTTGCACAGCCGATTTCCGACGAAGATGTCGATGATACTGCGCTGGACTTCGCCTCCCTCGACATCGATGATAATGGCCCTCCGCATACGGACTACAAGCAGGCGGGGAAGCGCAAGAGTCGTTCAAGTGACGAAGATGACGTTGGAAGAAGGCCTCGCACTGTCCGTCACCGAGTTGGACTAGAGGAAGCAAGTGCGCCGAACCGAGTGAACCCTGACGAAGAAGAAAAATCTGGCGACCAAGATGACGAGTCGACACCTCCTGTGTTTTGGCGTGCAAGTGCTAACGCAGTCGAAGCAACTGTGGATTTATCGGAGCCATCGACATTCCAAGAAGCGGTAAATGGTCCGGACCAAGTGCACTGGCGTAAGGCAATTCGTGCCGAGCTCAAGTCGATGCGACTTCGTGGTGTGTTTCGTGCTGCCAAGTTGCCCAACGGACAACGCGCCATTGGCACCAAGTGGGTGTTCAAGATCAAGCGCAAAGCGGACGGATCCATCGAGAAGTACAAGGCGCGCCTCGTGGCCAAGGGTTTCAAGCAGAAGTATGGCATCGACTACACCGAGACGTTCTCACCCGTGGTCAAGTACGTGACACTGCGCATGGTGATCGCTCTAGCCAAGTACTTCGGTTGGCCCCTCGATCAACTGGACGTGGTGACTGCATTCCTGTACGGTGTGATGAAGGAACTGGTGTTCTGCGTGGTTCCAGAAGGCGTCGAGCTAGATGGCGATTTCGACTGCCTGGAATTGGTGAAGGCCATCTACGGTCTCAAGCAAGCTTCGCGCGTATGGAACGAGACCTTTGACGAGTTCGTGTGCTCTATCGGCTTTCAAGTTTCTGCCTTCGACCCGTGTCTCTACATCAAGGTTGTCGATGGCCACTGTGTGCTCGTGCTGGTCTACGTGGACGACGTGTTGGTGACCGGAAGTTCAGCCGAGCTGATAGCACGCACCAAGAGTGACCTTAAGACACGATTCGAGATGACCGACAGCGGCAAGTGTGCGTTCGTGTTGGGGATTGAGTTGGTGGATGGCCCGGACGGCAGCGTGACGATGTGCCAACGACGCTACGTGGACGACATCCTTAAACGCTTCGGTATGGATGAGTGCAAGGCTGTGGTGAGTCCGGTGGACATGAGTACTCGACTTGTTCCAAGCGACGCAGCGACCAAGGTGAATGCTCCGTTTCGCGAAGCAGTTGGTGCTCTCATGCACTTGATGACTGCCACTCGCCCAGACATTGCTTTTGCAGTTGGGTATGTGTCGCGCTTCATGGAGAACCCCCAAGAAGAACACTGGGTTGCGGTCAAGCGCATCTTTCGCTACCTGCAAGGCACCAAGTCGCATGGAATCTGTTTCAGGCCGGGTGACAAGGTCGACTTTCGTGGATATTCGGACGCGGACTGGGCTGGTGACCTCGCGGACCGCAAGTCGACTTCAGGCTACACGTTCATGCTGATGGGTGCACCAGTGAGCTGGGGAAGCAAGAAGCAGTCAAGTGTTTCGCTGTCTACGAGCGAGGCGGAATACATTGCGCTCAGTCTGGCGATCCAAGAAGGCAAGTGGATTCATCGCCTGCTGTGCGAGATTTTGGTGGCCGCTAACGAGACTGGACCCGAGCTCAAGATCCGCGAAGACAATCAGTCGTGCATCAAGATGACCAAGAACCCAGTGAACCACGGTCGCGCCAAGCACATCGACATCAAGTACCATCATATCCGCGACGAGGTCAAGCGTGGTGAAGTGAAGCTCGAGTATGAAGAAGGTCGTCACAGAGGTTGTCTTGAGCGAGGGGAGGACTGCCGTAGCTTGAGGCGAGGAGGCCGAGGCGAGGGAAGTCACTTGAGGGGAAGAATGGAAATTCAGAAGTGATTGATTGATATGAGCTTACACTGTCTTCTCTACCTATCCTGCATCCAATCATTTGGTGCATCCAATCACCAACACTCTGTACTCGTCCAATCATCCTACTCGTCTAATCATCGGTGGCGTAAACATCCTGCCGTAATCATCGCGGGATCGTATTGGATCACCTGCAACAGCCCCTCTCAATGCGAACACGCTTGAACGCCAAGAGCCGTCGTTAAGTCCTTGTGACGAGGTCCGCCGAGTCCCTTGGTCAAGATGTCGGCCAGCATGGTCGTAGTCTCGCAGTACTCGACGATCACTTCACCGCGCTTGACTTCATCACGGATGTGGTGGTACTTGATGTCGATGTGCTTCGCGCGGCCATGGTTCACAGGGTTCTTCGTCATCTTGATGCACGACTGATTGTCTTCGAAAATCTTCAGATCCGGGATGTCTTCGCCTGCAGCGTCGAGGATCTCACACAGAAGTTTGTGCACCCACTTGCCTTCTTGGATTGCCAGACTGAGTGCAATGTACTCGGCTTCACTCGTGGAAAGAGACACACTCGATTGCTTCTTGGATCCCCACGACACAGGCCCGCCAAGAACTTGAAACAGGTAGCCCGAAGTCGACTTGCGGTCACTGTGGTCACCAGCCCAGTCTGCATCCGAATAGCCACGAAAGTCGATTCCCTTGGCCGGCGAAAAACGGAGTCCGTGCGACTTGGTGCCCTGAAGGTAACGGAAGATGCGCTTGACTGCAATCCAGTGCTCGACTTGAGGGTTCTCCATGAAGCGCGAAACGTAACCAACTGCAAAAGCAATGTCCGGGCGAGTCGACGTCATCAAGTGCATGAGAGCACCGACAGCTTCACGGAACGGCGCATCCAACTTGGTCGAGACGTCACTGGCAACGAGCTTCATGCTGAGGTCGACTGGACTGGCAGCAGGTTTGCAGTTCTGCATGCCAAAGCGCTCCAGGATGTCGTTGATGTAGCGAGCTTGGGACAACGTGACGCTGCCATCTGCGTTGTCGACCACTTCGATGCCCAGAATGAAGGAACACTTGCCGCTGTCGGTCATCTCGAATCGTGCCTTGAGCTGTTTCTTGACTTCAGCAATCATCATCGAAGAGCTTCCGGTCACCAAAACATCGTCGACGTACACCAGCATCAGAACGCAGTCACCGTCGACAACCTTGATGTAGAGGCATGGATCGTAGCTCGAAACGCGAAATCCGATGGAGCGCACATACTCGTCGAAGGTCTCATTCCACACTCGAGAAGCTTGTTTGAGACCGTAGATCGCCTTGAGCAGTTCCACGCAGTCGTAGCCGTCATCAAGTTCCACGCCTTCTGGAATGCTGCAGAACACCTTCTCCTTCATCAAGCCGTACAGGAACGCCGTGACGACATCAAGTTGGTCGAGGGGCCAATTGAAGAACTTGGCCACAGCGATGATCATTCGCAGCGTGACGTACTTGACCACCGGCGAAAACGTCTCGGTGTAGTCAATCCCATACTTCTGCACAAATCCTTTCGCGACGAGTCGAGCCTTGTACTTCTCGATGGACCCGTCGGCTTTACGCTTGATCTTGAACACCCACTTGGTTCCGACTGCGCGTTGGTTGTTCGGTAATTTGGCTCCACGAAATACTCCACGAAGTCGCATCGACTTGAGTTCTGCTCGGATCGCCTTGCGCCAGTGGACTTGGTCTTCGCCGCTCACAGCATCTTGGAACGTCTTCGGCTCGGCGCTGTCACTCGTCTCCACTGCATTCGCACTCGCACGCCAGTACATCGGCTGAGTCGAGTCATCATCATCATCGTCTTCAGATTTGGCTTCTTGATGGTCGGAGTCCGGAGCGCTTGCTTCTTCTAATCCAGCACTGCGACGCGGTCGACGAACATGTTCACGATCCTCGGCGTTAGAACGAGCCTTGCGTTTCCCCGCCTGCTTGAACTCACGCGTTCCATGGTCGTTCGAAATCTCGAGGTCTTCAAGGATATCCGCAGCATCTTCGACATCTTCATCATCATCAACAACATTGGCGTCGTCGAAGGTCGATTCGTCGAAAGTGACATCGCGAGAAATCACTACCTGGCCCGCCTCGATGTCATAAACGCGATACGCCTTCGAACGCTCTTCATAGCCCATGAAAATTCCTTCGCGAGCCTTGGGGTCCCACTTGAGTCGCTTCTCCTTCGGCGTCAGGACGTAGGCTTTGCACCCGAAAACGCGCATATGCTTCACGTTGGGCTTCCTCTTGTACACAATCTCAAATGGCGTCTTCCCTGGGACCTTGGGTGACGGCAGTCGATTCTTGATGTAAATTGCCGTCATCGCCGCTTCCGCCCAAAACGTCTTGTCCAAACGTGCGAAGTGAAGCATGCTGCGACCGATAGTCACAATCGTCCGGTTGGCGCGTTCCGCAGTAGCATTCGTCTGATGCGCATATCGAACCGTCGGCTGGACTTCAATGCCATGATTGTCGTAAAAGGCCTTGAGCGAGTTGGTCGCGAACTCCTTGGCACCGTCATGACGCACGAACTTGACCCTGGCATCGAATTGGCGCTCCACTTTAGCGATGAACTTGCGCAGACAGTCTTCACTCTCCGACTTGGCGCGCAAACAGAATCCCGTCATGCAGCCGCTGGCTTCGTCAGTGATCAGCAGTAGATACTTGCTGCCACCAAGCGACTCTTTCTCCATGGGGCCACAAAGGTCGAAGTGCAGGAACTCGAATGGCTTGTACTTGGGCTTGTCCGGGTTACTCGGAAAGGGTTTTTGGACCATCTTCCCTTGCTGACATCCGCGGCATCCACTTGAGTTCTTCGACGAGGTCGGCATTTTCGCGCCCGTCACCATGCCGCTCGAAACCATCTTCCGTAGCACGTCGTTCGGAGCATGACCCATCCGCGCATGAAGATCGACGCTGTTGATCGAGACCGTAGTCGTTGAATTGGCAGAACCCTTGGGTACCCGTAGCCAGTAGAGTCCGTCGATCAGGTCCGCGGAAGCAACGATCTTCCTCGACGACTTGCGCGCAATGTGCATCTCGGAGCCGTCAAACACCACCTTGAAGTCTCCACCTCGGTTGATCTGAGGCACAGACAGCAGGTTCTTGTTCATACTCGGCACGTAGAGAGCATCTTCGATTCGGACGTCACGCACACTCCGGTTGGGCAGAATCACTTGTTGCACAACGGTACCAACTCCCAAAATCTTGGCCGTTTGACCGTTGGCAACTGTGAGTTCGCCTTCGTCGCGCAAGTTGATGTCGATGAACTTGGACTTGTCGTTGCAGATGTGGTGGGTTGCACCACTGTCGATCGCCCATGAGCCTTGAAACTTCTTGCCCGACGACACTCCACACGCTGTCGACATGGAGACCGCAAACGCGATGTAGTCGTCATCGTCGTCGCGCCACTCAACGTTGCTGGCACCGCGACCACCTCGGCCGCGTCGTGCTCCTCGATTTTCTTCTTTCTGCTTGGTCCAGCACTTGTCGATCAGGTGCCCCAATTTTCCGCAGTAGTCACACCGGCGAGTTTGACGCTCGGCGTTGAAGGCCTTCGCTGCTTCCTCGATTTTCACCGCCGCAGTCTTCTCGCCTTGTCGCTTGATATGCTCATTCGTGAGCACCTTCACCACATCTTGCGTCCGCAGCTCTGCATTGCTCATCTCCATGTTGAGCACGACGTTCTCGTAGCTCTTGGGCAGACTGCGCAGCAAGCAGATCGCCACATCCTCGTCCTCCATCTTGGCGCCAATACTGCTAAGCTTCGCGCTGATGTTGAGGACCTCGTTGCAATGGTGAAGGATGTTTCCGCCTTCTGCCATCTCCATGCTGAAGAGCTGACGCTTGAGATAGATGCGTCCAGCCTTCTGCGATCCACCGTAAAGGGTACGCAAGCGCGCCCACGCGACCCAGGCTTCCTCGTAGTCGTCGACCACATGATGGTAGTCCGCGTCCATGTGGAGGAGCATCAGACCGAAGGCGACGTTGCTCGACTTGACATACTCGTCCTTGGCCCTGGAGTCCGTGAACGTGGGCGTCGTCTCGCGGTTCACCACATTCCACACCGACTTGGTCAGGAACACGCCACGCATGTAACGGTTCCACGTGGCGTAGTTCTCGCCGTTGAACTTGTCGATGGAGATCTTGGTATCTTGGACAGATGACATCGTGCTTGGGCTCATAACCTGAAGAAGGTCGTCACAGAGGTTGTCTTGAGCGAGGGGAGGACTGCCGTAGCTTGAGGCGAGGAGGCCGAGGCGAGGGAAGTCACTTGAGGGGAAGAATGGAAATTCAGAAGTGATTGATTGATATGAGCTTACACTGTCTTCTCTACCTATCCTGCATCCAATCATTTGGTGCATCCAATCACCAACACTCTGTACTCGTCCAATCATCCTACTCGTCTAATCATCGGTGGCGTAAACATCCTGCCGTAATCATCGCGGGATCGTATTGGATCACCTGCAACAGAGTATTGCGAGACTTCTGTGATGCTGGCGGACATCATGACGAAGGCGCTCCCGGGACCTCGCCACATGGATCTGACGGCTGCTCTCGGCATTCATGGGACTTCGCATTGAGAGGGCGTATTGAGGGTAACCGGTTTGATAACGGTTGTTGACCGTGAACCGGTTAACCCGAACCGGTCCAATGCGATCCCACGTTGATTACGCCATCAGTGATTACGCCACCGTCGATTACGCTACATGTAGGTACAAGATTGTAGGTACAAGATGGGAAAGCGACGTGGCGCTCTCTGATTGGCTGTAGTAACTCAGTATCCAGAAAAGAATCAAGTAGTGTGTATCCGGTAGGTCTAGAGATAGCAAGTAGTCTTGCGAGCTAAAGACCTCAATCAATCACTTTCGAATCTTCCTTCTTCCGCTCAAGTGGTCTACTGTCCTCGCTCCGGTCAAGCTCCGAGTGGTGACTCTCCCTTCCCTTCTCTTCGTCCAAGATCCATACCCTTTATCAGTCTCCCCAAGAGCTACGAGAACGTCGTGCTAAACTTGGAGATGAGCAACGCAGAGCTGCGATCGCAAGACGTTGTGAAGGTGCTCACGAACGAGCATATCAAGAGGCAAGGCGAGAAGACGGCGACGGTGAAGATGGAGAACGCGGCCAAGGCGTTCAACACAGACCGCGAATCTCGTCAATGCACGTACTGTGGGAAATTGGGGCATGTGATTGACAAGTGCTGGACCAAGCAGAAGGATGAGAATCGGGGCCCAAGACGCGGCGGCAACAACAATGGCCGTGGACGCGGGGCCAACAACATCCAATGGAGAAACGGCAGTGACGGCTATGACTACGACTACGACTACGATCGAGTGGCATTTGCAGTTTCCCTGGAGTGTGGAATTTCGACGGGCAAGAATGTGTCCGGCATGTGGGCTGTCGACAGCGGCGCAACGCACCACATCTGCAACGACAAGGCCAAGTTCACCACGCTGAATGAGCAAGATGAAGGTGAACTTTCGGTGGCTGACGGCAACAAGGCCGCGATCAAGGGTGTGGGGACCATCGTGCAACGAGTGGTTCTACCCAACGGCAACGAGCACGACATCGAGATCAAGGACGCGCTGTATGTGCCGAGCATGAGCAAGAATCTTCTGTCAGTGCCACAGATCAACAAGAGTGGCAAGTTTCAAGTGGTGTTCGACGGCAACAAGATGCACGTTGCGCGCAAGGGCTCGAAGCAAGTCGTGGCAACGGCGGATCTCGTGGACGGACTCTACTGGCTTCACACGCCTCAGCGATCGGCGAATGCGGTGACAGGAGGAAAGACTGTCGACTTACACGCGCGAATGGGTCACGCTCCGGTTGAGGTACTTCGCAAGATGGTCAACAACAACATGATCAAGGACGCGAAGGTACCCTCGAAGTCGAGTGGATCAAGTATGTGTCGCGGTTGCCAACAAGGGAAGATGGTCCAAAAACCATTCCCGAGCAACCCGAACAAAACCAAGTACAAGCCATTCGAGTTCCTCCACTTCGACATTTGTGGACCCATGGAAGAAGAGTCGCTGGGTGGCAGCCGTTACTTACTGCTCATCACGGATGAAGCAAGTAGCTGCATGTCGGGATTCTGTCTGCGTGCCAAGTCGGAGAGCGAAGGCTGTCTGCGCAAGTTCATCACCAAGGTGGAGAGGCAATTCGATGCCAAGGTGAAATTCGTGCGGCATGACGGAGCCAAGGAGTTCGCGACCAACTCGCTCAAGGCTTTTTACGAAGATCACGGCATCGAAGTCCAGCCTACGGTTAGGTATGCGCACCAGACCAACGCGACTGCTGAGCGCGCCAACCGAACAATCGTGACTATTGGCCGCAGCATGTGAAGAAGGTCGTCACAGAGGTTGTCTTGAGCGAGGGGAGGACTGCCGTAGCTTGAGGCGAGGAGGCCGAGGCGAGGGAAGTCACTTGAGGGGAAGAATGGAAATTCAGAAGTGATTGATTGATATGAGCTTACACTGTCTTCTCTACCTATCCTGCATCCAATCATTTGGTGCATCCAATCACCAACACTCTGTACTCGTCCAATCATCCTACTCGTCTAATCATCGGTGGCGTAAACATCCTGCCGTAATCATCGCGGGATCGTATTGGATCACCTGCAACAGCCCCTCTCAATGCGAACACGCTTGAACGCCAAGAGCCGTCGTTAAGTCCTTGTGACGAGGTCCGCCGAGTCCCTTGGTCAAGATATCGGCCAGCATGGTCGTAGTCTCGCAGTACTCGACGATCACTTCACCGCGCTTGACTTCATCACGGATGTGGTGGTACTTGATGTCGATGTGCTTCGCGCGGCCATGGTTCACAGGGTTCTTCGTCATCTTGATGCACGACTGATTGTCTTCGAAAATCTTCAGATCCGGGATGTCTTCGCCTGCAGCGTCGAGGATCTCACACAGAAGTTTGTGCACCCACTTGCCTTCTTGGATTGCCAGACTGAGTGCAATGTACTCGGCTTCACTCGTGGAAAGAGACACACTCGATTGCTTCTTGGATCCCCACGACACAGGCCCGCCAAGAACTTGAAACAGGTAGCCCGAAGTCGACTTGCGGTCACTGTGGTCACCAGCCCAGTCTGCATCCGAATAGCCACGAAAGTCGATTCCCTTGGCCGGCGAAAAACGGAGTCCGTGCGACTTGGTGCCCTGAAGGTAACGGAAGATGCGCTTGACTGCAATCCAGTGCTCGACTTGAGGGTTCTCCATGAAGCGCGAAACGTAACCAACTGCAAAAGCAATGTCCGGGCGAGTCGACGTCATCAAGTGCATGAGAGCACCGACAGCTTCACGGAACGGCGCATCCAACTTGGTCGAGACGTCACTGGCAACGAGCTTCATGCTGAGGTCGACTGGACTGGCAGCAGGTTTGCAGTTCTGCATGCCAAAGCGCTCCAGGATGTCGTTGATGTAGCGAGCTTGGGACAACGTGACGCTGCCATCTGCGTTGTCGACCACTTCGATGCCCAGAATGAAGGAACACTTGCCGCTGTCGGTCATCTCGAATCGTGCCTTGAGCTGTTTCTTGACTTCAGCAATCATCATCGAAGAGCTTCCGGTCACCAAAACATCGTCGACGTACACCAGCATCAGAACGCAGTCACCGTCGACAACCTTGATGTAGAGGCATGGATCGTAGCTCGAAACGCGAAATCCGATGGAGCGCACATATTCGTCGAAGGTCTCATTCCACACTCGAGAAGCTTGTTTGAGACCGTAGATCGCCTTGAGCAGTTCCACGCAGTCGTAGCCGTCATCAAGTTCCACGCCTTCTGGAATGCTGCAGAACACCTTCTCCTTCATCAAGCCGTACAGGAACGCCGTGACGACATCAAGTTGGTCGAGGGGCCAATTGAAGAACTTGGCCACAGCGATGATCATTCGCAGCGTGACGTACTTGACCACCGGCGAAAACGTCTCGGTGTAGTCAATCCCATACTTCTGCACAAATCCTTTCGCGACGAGTCGAGCCTTGTACTTCTCGATGGACCCGTCGGCTTTACGCTTGATCTTGAACACCCACTTGGTTCCGACTGCGCGTTGGTTGTTCGGTAATTTGGCTCCACGAAATACTCCACGAAGTCGCATCGACTTGAGTTCTGCTCGGATCGCCTTGCGCCAGTGGACTTGGTCTTCGCCGCTCACAGCATCTTGGAACGTCTTCGGCTCGGCGCTGTCACTCGTCTCCACTGCATTCGCACTCGCACGCCAGTACATCGGCTGAGTCGAGTCATCATCATCATCGTCTTCAGATTTGGCTTCTTGATGGTCGGAGTCCGGAGCGCTTGCTTCTTCTAATCCAGCACTGTGACGCGGTCGACGAACATGTTCACGATCCTCGGCGTTAGAACGAGCCTTGCGTTTCCCCGCCTGCTTGAACTCACGCGTTCCATGGTCGTTCGAAATCTCGAGGTCTTCAAGGATATCCGCAGCATCTTCGACATCTTCATCATCATCAACAACATTGGCGTCGTCGAAGGTCGATTCGTCGAAAGTGACATCGCGAGAAATCACTACCTGGCCCGCCTCGATGTCATAAACGCGATACGCCTTCGAACGCTCTTCATAGCCCATGAAAATTCCTTCGCGAGCCTTGGGGTCCCACTTGAGTCGCTTCTCCTTCGGCGTCAGGACGTAGGCCTTGCACCCGAAAACGCGCATATGTTTCACGTTGGGCTTCCTCTTGTACACAATCTCAAATGGCGTCTTCCCTGGGACCTTGGGTGACGGCAGTCGATTCTTGATGTAAATTGCCGTCATCGCCGCTTCCGCCCAAAACGTCTTGTCCAAACGTGCGAAGTGAAGCATGCTGCGACCGATAGTCACAATCGTCCGGTTGGCGCGTTCCGCAGTAGCATTCGTCTGATGCGCATATCGAACCGTCGGCTGGACTTCAATGCCATGATTGTCGTAAAAGGCCTTGAGCGAGTTGGTCGCGAACTCCTTGGCACCGTCATGACGCACGAACTTGACCCTGGCATCGAATTGGCGCTCCACTTTAGCGATGAACTTGCGCAGACAGTCTTCACTCTCCGACTTGGCGCGCAAACAGAATCCCGTCATGCAGCCGCTGGCTTCGTCAGTGATCAGCAGTAGATACTTGCTGCCACCAAGCGACTCTTTCTCCATGGGGCCACAAAGGTCGAAGTGCAGGAACTCGAATGGCTTGTACTTGGGCTTGTCCGGGTTACTCGGAAAGGGTTTTTGGACCATCTTCCCTTGCTGACATCCGCGGCATCCACTTGAGTTCTTCGACGAGGTCGGCATTTTCGCGCCCGTCACCATGCCGCTCGAAACCATCTTCCGTAGCACGTCGTTCGGAGCATGACCCATCCGCGCATGAAGATCGACGCTGTTGATCGAGACCGTAGTCGTTGAATTGGCAGAACCCTTGGGTACCCGTAGCCAGTAGAGTCCGTCGATCAGGTCCGCGGAAGCAACGATCTTCCTCGACGACTTGCGCGCAATGTGCATCTCGGAGCCGTCAAACACCACCTTGAAGTCTCCACCTCGGTTGATCTGAGGCACAGACAGCAGGTTCTTGTTCATACTCGGCACGTAGAGAGCATCTTCGATTCGGACGTCACGCACACTCCGGTTGGGCAGAATCACTTGTTGCACAACGGTACCAACTCCCAAAATCTTGGCCGTTTGACCGTTGGCAACTGTGAGTTCGCCTTCGTCGCGCAAGTTGATGTCGATGAACTTGGACTTGTCGTTGCAGATGTGGTGGGTTGCACCACTGTCGATCGCCCATGAGCCTTGAAACTTCTTGCCCGACGACACTCCACACGCTGTCGACATGGAGACCGCAAACGCGATGTAGTCGTCATCGTCGTCGCGCCACTCAACGTTGCTGGCACCGCGACCACCTCGGCCGCGTCGTGCTCCTCGATTTTCTTCTTTCTGCTTGGTCCAGCACTTGTCGATCAGGTGCCCCAATTTTCCGCAGTAGTCACACCGGCGAGTTTGACGCTCGGCGTTGAAGGCCTTCGCTGCTTCCTCGATTTTCACCGCCGCAGTCTTCTCGCCTTGTCGCTTGATATGCTCATTCGTGAGCACCTTCACCACATCTTGCGTCCGCAGCTCTGCATTGCTCATCTCCATGTTGAGCACGACGTTCTCGTAGCTC
Source organism: Phytophthora palmivora (assembly GCA_008079305.1). Classification (NCBI taxonomy): domain Eukaryota; phylum Oomycota; class Peronosporomycetes; order Peronosporales; family Peronosporaceae; genus Phytophthora; species Phytophthora palmivora. The sequence goes on along the minus strand of VOQZ01000237.1, from coordinate 3,646 downwards.
TTGGGCAGACTGCGCAGCAAGCAGATCGCCACATCCTCGTCCTCCATCTTGGCGCCAATACTGCTAAGCTTCGCGCTGATGTTGAGGACCTCGTTGCAATGGTGAAGGATGTTTCCGCCTTCTGCCATTTCCATGCTGAAGAGCTGACGCTTGAGATAGATGCGTCCAGCCTTCTGCGATCCACCGTAAAGGGTACGCAAGCGCGCCCACGCGACCCAGGCTTCCTCATAGTCGTCGACCACATGATGGTAGTCCGCGTCCATGTGGAGGAGCATCAGACCGAAGGCGACGTTGCTCGACTTGACATACTCGTCCTTGGCCCTGGAGTCCGTGAACTTGGGCGTCGTCTCGCGGTTCACCACATTCCACACCGACTTGGTCAGGAACACGCCACGCATGTAACGGTTCCACGTGGCGTAGTTCTCGCCGTTGAACTTGTCGATGGAGATCTTGGTATCTTGGACAGATGACATCGTGCTTGGGCTCATAACCTGAAGAAGGTCGTCACAGAGGTTGTCTTGAGCGAGGGGAGGACTGCCGTAGCTTGAGGCGAGGAGGCCGAGGCGAGGGAAGTCACTTGAGGGGAAGAATGGAAATTCAGAAGTGATTGATTGATATGAGCTTACACTGTCTTCTCTACCTATCCTGCATCCAATCATTTGGTGCATCCAATCACCAACACTCTGTACTCGTCCAATCATCCTACTCGTCTAATCATCGGTGGCGTAAACATCCTGCCGTAATCATCGCGGGATCGTATTGGATCACCTGCAACAGCATGCTCCACTACGCTGGCTTGGACAAGTGTTTCTGGGCTGAGGCGGCGATGACGGCCATCTACATCAAGAATCGTCTGCCGTCTCCGAAGTCGCCGGACAAAACTCCGTTCGAGATCGTGTATAAGTCCAAGCCGAGTGTGAAGCACATGCGGATCTTCGGCTGCCGGACGTTCATTTTGACGCCAAGAGAGAAGCGACTCAAGTGGGACCCCAAGGCTTGTGAAGGTATTTTCCTGGGTTATGAAGAAGTGTCGAAGGCGTATCGAGTTTATGACATCGAGGCGGGGAAGGTGGTAATCAGTCGCGATGTCAACTTCGATGAATCGACCTTTGGACTTGCACAGCCGATTTCCGACGAAGATGTCGATGATACTGCGCTGGACTTCGCCTCCCTCGACATCGATGATAATGGCCCTCCGCATACGGACTACAAGCAGGCGGGGAAGCGCAAGAGTCGTTCAAGTGACGAAGATGACGTTGGAAGAAGGCCTCGCACTGTCCGTCACCGAGTTGGACTAGAGGAAGCAAGTGCGCCGAACCGAGTGAACCCTGACGAAGAAGAAAAATCTGGCGACCAAGATGACGAGTCGACACCTCCTGTGTTTTGGCGTGCAAGTGCTAACGCAGTCGAAGCAACTGTGGATTTATCGGAGCCATCGACATTCCAAGAAGCGGTAAATGGTCCGGACCAAGTGCACTGGCGTAAGGCAATTCGTGCCGAGCTCAAGTCGATGCGACTTCGTGGTGTGTTTCGTGCTGCCAAGTTGCCCAACGGACAACGCGCCATTGGCACCAAGTGGGTGTTCAAGATCAAGCGCAAAGCGGACGGATCCATCGAGAAGTACAAGGCGCGCCTCGTGGCCAAGGGTTTCAAGCAGAAGTATGGCATCGACTACACCGAGACGTTCTCACCCGTGGTCAAGTACGTGACACTGCGCATGGTGATCGCTCTAGCCAAGTACTTCGGTTGGCCCCTCGATCAACTGGACGTGGTGACTGCATTCCTGTACGGTGTGATGAAGGAACTGGTGTTCTGCGTGGTTCCAGAAGGCGTCGAGCTAGATGGCGATTTCGACTGCCTGGAATTGGTGAAGGCCATCTACGGTCTCAAGCAAGCTTCGCGCGTATGGAACGAGACCTTTGACGAGTTCGTGTGCTCTATCGGCTTTCAAGTTTCTGCCTTCGACCCGTGTCTCTACATCAAGGTTGTCGATGGCCACTGTGTGCTCGTGCTGGTCTACGTGGACGACGTGTTGGTGACCGGAAGTTCAGCCGAGCTGATAGCACGCACCAAGAGTGACCTTAAGACACGATTCGAGATGACCGACAGCGGCAAGTGTGCGTTCGTGTTGGGGATTGAGTTGGTGGATGGCCCGGACGGCAGCGTGACGATGTGCCAACGACGCTACGTGGACGACATCCTGAAACGCTTCGGTATGGATGAGTGCAAGGCTGTGGTGAGTCCGGTGGACATGAGTACTCGACTTGTTCCAAGCGACGCAGCGACCAAGGTGAATGCTCCGTTTCGCGAAGCAGTTGGTGCTCTCATGCACTTGATGACTGCCACTCGCCCAGACATTGCGTTTGCAGTTGGGTATGTGTCGCGCTTCATGGAGAACCCCCAAGAAGAACACTGGGTTGCGGTCAAGCGCATCTTTCGCTACCTGCAAGGCACCAAGTCGCATGGAATCTGTTTCAAGCCGGGTGACAAGGTCGACTTTCGTGGATATTCGGACGCGGACTGGGCTGGTGACCTCGCGGACCGCAAGTCGACTTCAGGCTACACGTTCATGCTGATGGGTGCACCAGTGAGCTGGGGAAGCAAGAAGCAGTCAAGTGTTTCGCTGTCTACGAGCGAGGCGGAATACATTGCGCTCAGTCTGGCGATCCAAGAAGGCAATGGATTCATCGCCTGCTGTGCGAGATTTTGGTGGCCGCTAACGAGACTGGACCCGAGCTCAAGATCCGCGAAGACAATCAGTCGTGCATCAAGATGACCAAGAACCCAGTGAACCACGGTCGTGCCAAGCACATCGACATCAAGTACCATCATATCCGCGACGAGGTCAAGCGTGGTGAAGTGAAGCTCGAGTATTGCGAGACTTCTGTGATGCTGGCGGACATCATGACGAAGGCGCTCCCGGGACCTCGCCACATGGATCTGACGGCTGCTCTCGGCATTCATGGGACTTCGCATTGAGAGGGCGTATTGAGGGTAACCGGTTTGATAACGGTTATTGACCGTGAACCGTTAACCCGAACCGGTCCAATGCGATCCCACGTTGATTACGCCATCAGTGATTACGCCACCGTCGATTACGCTACATGTAGGTACAAGATTGTAGGTACAAGATGGGAAAGCGACGTGGCGCTCTCTGATTGGCTGTAGTAACTCAGTATCCAGAAAAGAATCAAGTAGTGTGTATCCGGTAGGTCTAGAGATAGCAAGTAGTCTTGCGAGCTAAAGACCTCAATCAATCACTTTCGAATCTTCCTTCTTCCCCTCAAGTGGTCTACTGTCCTCGCTCCGGTCAAGCTCCGAGTGGTGACTCTCCCTTCCCTTCTCTTCGTCCAAGATCCATACCCTTCTTCATTCGGAGACGGCAGACGATTCTTGATGTAGATGGCCGTCATCGCCGCCTCAGCCCAGAAACACTTGTCCAAGCCAGCGTAGTGGAGCATGCTGCGGCCAATAGTCACGATTGTTCGGTGGCGCGCTCAGCAGTCGCGTTGGTCTGGTGCGCATACCGAACCGTAGGCTGGACTTCGATGCCGTGATCTTCGTAAAAAGCCTTGAGCGAGTTGGTCGCGAACTCCTTGGCTCCGTCATGCCGCACGAATTTCACCTTGGCATCGAATTGCCTTTC